>CM022106.1:2567500-2858807 GCA_011114355.1 Carex littledalei
AGAAATAAAATAGGTAATTTATAACATGTGAATGCTTAGCAACCTCCAAGAGTTTGGTTATTGTACAAATATTTATATTTCGGCTAAAATTAAAAATGTTTAATTATGTATTCTCATGTCCAGACGGTCATTCAAGTCAATTTAATGTGTTTTACATATCAAAATCTTGTGAGAGATTAAGTTTTATAACTTATAATTTTTTTTTACTATGTTTTCTGATTTTTAACAATGGGTCTAAAATAATAAAAATACAAATGTCTGCACATCAATGGCAGCCATTTTTCAGAAATCTGAAAAAAAATAGTTAAAAAATTTAAAGATGATAAAATTTGATTTTCTATAAAATTTTGATATGTATATGAGCAGCTCAAATTAACATTTAGACCCAAAAAAAAAAAAAAAACATAATTTGACCTATTTGCACGTCCAACATGTTAGTATTTGTCGTACAGATAAGATTGCTAATTCTTGCTTCCGATGGAATACACAATATCATTCACCTTATAGAATTTTCACAAAAAAAAAGGAAAGGTAAACTAATTTAAGTACCATAAATGTACAATGAATCAGATAAACGCTAACTTTTTTTCAACATTTGAGTGTTACTATGGAAGCCAAAACAAGTAAACTCGCACTCATAATTGTAATGACATAAAACTTTGTTTGAACCAGTTGAAACCATAACACTTGTAAAATATATTTTGCGATTTGTCTTATTGAATTTTTGATAAAATCGAACTCACCAAAAATCATACAATAAGCAAATGCAGGAAAATAACTAGCGAACAGAGGTCTTGGCAGCAAGATGCAAAAGGGTACGCCTGTGGTGTGCGATACGTAGATTCTTGTAATCCTGTATAAATGTGTGTATATCTACTTCTTCTTTCAGAATCTTTGTCTGAAGTATATCTGATTCCTGATCTGCCTTGTAAGCAGCTTCTGTAAGTTAAAAGGGAGACAGATATTAAAATTTTCAAGATTTATTACAAATACAGCTATTCAAATTATTCATTCAAATGAAGATCAGGGAAAAACTCTGAATCTCAGGATTGGTTAAATATAAATATAACATGCAATATCTAACTTATAATTATGATAATTAAAAAGGACCACTACTTGAGGCAGTCAAGAGAAATCAACCTGGACCATAATCCTTTGTACCACTTTGTCTATGAAGTTTTTGTTCTGGCATTTAATTAAGAATCTAATACTATTTATTGCCTGAGTACAGTGAGAAAATAAGAGTAAAATAATACAAAGTAACTTGAAGCAATACTATTATTGTACACCATAGGTGACATTCTTGCACTTAACAACGAATTAATGCCCTTTCACAAGCTTCTATCTAACTTGTTACCTCACCATTAGCAGACTACTAACCTTTTAATTTATCAATGAGGTTACGGAGAGAGTATGAATTGATGATTTCATCCCTTTGCCTCAATAGTTCGGCTAATTTCTCTTGTGCAGATGCCAGCTCGCTTGTCCTAATTATAGTAGACTGCAACATCATTCAGTGTAACCCTGATTTTAGTTTCATGCAATTTCGTACCAGTAGCAAAACAGAATTATTTTCATTAATATTATACCTGGTTCTTGAGTTCTATAATACTGGCTTCCTTTTCCGCATTTGCCTCTGAAGAATTGACATAGTAAAAGTAAGCCGGATTATCTAAAAGAATATATTACAAAGGAAGAAGAAGTGCTCAGAGGAGAAAGAACCTCACCGGCAAGTTGTAGTGTCTCTTTTTGAAGACCTTCATATGTCTAAAAAGTCAAGAATAATGGGGTGAATTCTTAGAAATTGGAAATTTTCACAACAGGGTATAAGAAAACATGTGAACGTACATGATTTTGGTTTTTGACTTCATCAAGTGAATTGAGAAGCGCATTGTATGCATCTTTGTCAGATAGAAGTTTTTTCAACCCATCAACACTTCATTCAACACAAGAAGAAAAAAGATTCAGCAATTTACCAAACAATTAGATATGAAACGAAATAAGAATTTTCTTTTCCAGTGTTCTTCATCTGATTTTCCTTTGTCAAATCTACTTTGTTCTTATTTGCAACTACCAAAACAATAATTTCTGGTAAGTTTAATAACACTTCATTGTTAAAACCGAGAAGAAATTTACTTAAATTTCTCCCTATATCTTAAGTTAATTCAACTGAATAGCTAAGAATCAGTTTAAATTTTATACAAAAAAAATTAAAAAAAAAATAACATACCTCTTGTCCTTCAACCGTGAAATGATTCCCTCTGACTCAGCATCAGCAGTCAACAACGCAGGCTCACTACGGGAGGAGGTACCATATGCAGAGGTTTGTGAAGAGGGAAGTATGACAGAGTCAGGGTACCATGATTGGGTTTGTATCCCTTGTGTGCGTAATGGGGTCTGTACCTGGTCTGTGCCTCTGCATATTTTTATGTCATGATAAATTACCTTGACAACAATCAACTGAAAAAAAAAACTGATTTAATAGACTAAGCAATGTTAAAAATCCAAGACATTTTAGGAGGCTGTCAGGTTGCACATCCCATGATGCCTGTCAGGTTGCGTCAATCAACCAGGTTGACCAACATGTCAGTTACCAGATCAGCAGAGGTTCAACAGGTCAGAGACTAAACAAAGCTTGCTTAGAGTTTTATTTTTATTTTAATTAAGTAAGATCTGAATATTGCAGAAAAATCACTTTTCAATTGAAAATAAATGGTAAAAGAAGCTAAATTAAATCCACTACCCGATATTGTACTGTAACTCAGGTAAAAGTATTGTGTTTGTAAGATGGAAATGCAGACAGTATCTTAACCACAAAACCAGTTTACTAAAGGGTGCTTATCCTATATAGTACCCCCATCCAAAAGAACTGCTACAAAGAAGATACAATTAAGTGAATATATTTCATGGTACCTGTATTCAAAAATAGTATTCAGGAGGATCAGGGGGAGATCATAAATTTATTCAAACACTCCGAGGATAAACACAATAACATAAATTATGAGCGTTGAATATAATAGCACAATTTAGTATTAGCTTAAAATTTTGATTTCTCTAAGCAAGCATATTTAGATTATTGGTACGGATTCAAATCAGCCTTTCCAGACCAAAACAACTCATAATTTATTCAAATCAGCCATTGAAACAACTTCAAACTAATATTAAAGCAGACTTTACATACAAAACTTACGTGACAAAAGGAATTCTCCAGCTCATATTGGTATGGTGAACCTACAAAAGAATTATATATCTAAGGTGATGGTGCTTATGAGTAATTATAAGCAGTTGGATCTAAAATTTATTCATATTACTTGCCATTATCTGTCAACTGAGTAATTATACTTCACCAATCAAAGAAAATCAATTTCCATGAAGGTTATGGATTATGGATCCACTAGCAATAGTATTAATTATGTAATCAGAATAAATAAATCCAAAATTTATATCCATCAATTTTGGAAGTGATCAATATAGATGCCGACATTATGCCTTTGAAAATTATGCTATTCAGTCAGATGATGTGAACTTCACAATTAATGGTCATTGGTCAATATTTAATTACCATTGATATAATATCAAATATACTAGAACTACATATTTTTTATACTTAAGAAATCTATCCACTTTTATTTGCCAAGTTAAATTTGATTTTGTGCTCCAGAAATATAAATTTTGAACTAGTTACTTTTAGATTCAAATTAAGTATCCCATTCTCTTTGATTTCTCAATTTTAACATCTCATTTTGTTCAGAACCCAGATAGCATAGAACACAAACTTTTTCTAGTTTCAAAAATCAAAGAACGAATTAGGGGCGTTATCAATTGTGCATTTGGTCGAACAGCAAAAGGTACCAAATAGTCTCATATAAATCGCTCAATTTCACTATGCAATACACAGTAGAATTTTTTTACTGCACCAACACCCTGGAGATTTACAAAATTAAGAATTGAAGAGAACCACCTATCCGGAGAAATTTCGAATGTAGAGAAAAAATAGAAAGAAAGAAATAGATTACGATATTAAATAAAAGCTATTTAGTATTGAGCTAAAATCCTTCATACCTTAAAGCCTTCTTGCACAATTCCAGGTATGAAAGATTTCCGAGTTAGACGACTTTTGAGTTTTGAGGGAAAAGAAGAGGTCGGAAGATTGATGGAATTGTAGGAGAGGAGGGAAGGAAAAGAGAAGAAGAGAGACGACTCTGAAATATTGTCAACGGTACGGACGGGTCGGATGGAGTTTCGTATCAGACGAACTGAATTGATCCGGATGCTAATCAGACGAACCGAATTGATCTGGATACTGATCAGACGGTATGAATGTAAACTCAAAATTTGAGTTACCTAAGATCCGGACTTATTCTTGTTCAGATAATCCTCTATTCTAATACAATATCAAACCAAAATAATATTTAGTACACATATTGCCATTAAATATAAATATAATATTATAAAAAAAAGTATAGTAGTATTCCTTGTTTATGAAACGACTGAAATAATAATAAAAAAGCGAGGAGAAAATTGTATTTTTCACGTTATTCCATTTTTCCATTGTCCATTATATTTTAGGGATTGTTTGATAAATACATATAAAGTAGACTTTTATTATGCACTATGTTATTTGTATTTGATAAATCTGAAACAGTCAAAAAGTAGAATTAGATTTAGAAATGTCCATTATATTTTAGAGATTGTTTGATAATTACATATGAAGTAGACTTTTATTATGCACTATGTTTTCTGTATTTGATAAATCTGAAACAGTAAAAAAGTAAAATTAGATCTAGAGGAGGGATCTAGTTACCACAATTTTGAGTTACACAAAGTTATCACAACCATTTTCTACATTTTCAAATTCCAAATCGTCGATTCAAACCGTTCAACATGATCTCCACAATAAAATGTGCTTCCATATCAAATTTTACATTTTTTTTTAAAATTTTTTTACTATTTATTAAGATTGGTACAAAATTCAATGGTCTGAATTTGACTAGTTTTTGTAAAATACTTAATAAATAGTAAAAAAAATTAAAAAATGTAAATTTTGATCTGGAAGCACATTTTATTGTGGAGATCATGTTAAACGGTTTGAATCGACGATTTGAAATTTGAAAATGTAGAAAATAGTTGTGATAACTTGGTTGTAACTCAAAATTGTGGTAACTAGATCGCTCCTCTTAGATCTATTCTAACATGTGAAAAAAGTTATTTCTTCACAAGTTCATCTCTTTTGTGGAATAGTAAAGTGGAATATGGAGAGATTAAAATGCAAAAGAGAAGGATTTGACCAGGTATTTTCATTTTAATTGCACTTTTTATTTTTTCCACAATTTCATTTAATTTAACTTTCAGCTACCATTAATCTTCTAGTTTGTGTCATATTTAATCAAAAAATTTAAGATTAGTAAAATACCTGACTTTAATTTGCTATAGTTTGTTTGTATTTTTTCTGATAGGTTTTCCTATTTCTCTACTTTCACTTAATTAGAATTTCGTTATTTTAAATTATAATTTATAATAAATTAATGATTGTCTCAATTTGAAGGTAATTAGGATATTTTTCCCTCTCTTTTTTGTAAAACGTATATTGTTTTTTTTATAGTTAGCGATGATTACTGCTAACAAATATATTGATAAAAAATATAATACAAAATCCTAAATTGTTAACTCCGCAACTTAGAACTATACAATGTTATCCAACCGGGATATCTACAAACAGTAGCAAAACAAACTTAACTAGCGAAAATCACAGTCGGGAGAGTACAAAACCTACTCGCGTATTCTACCCATGCTAACCTCCTACCCGAACCGCGTCCATAAAATGACACCGAGAGCTGTATCATTTATTAAGCGGTGCACCAATCATTGTTTGTTAGAAAAAAATCTCTTATTCTTTTTTTTTTAAAAAGGCAATAGCCCATTTCATTGCTGAAATTGTTAAATACAGATATCAGTTCCAGCAAAGCTGGTCCAAACACCACCCCATGAGATACGAACTAAGCACATCACAGCATACCAGTAAAAGACAACAAAGGAAAAAACAGTAAAACATGGATATAATCCAAGATAGCGAGATAGCTAATCTCCAAAAGTATGCGAGGGTTGCACTAACTAAGCCACAAAGTAGCGGGCTGGATATACTATCTAGATACAAAATTTGATAAGAATGCCACTTCATGCTTGATTGGGGGACCCTGGGGGCTGATAAACCACCATCTCCAAAGGCATATATTGCGCCAGTGGCACTGCATCTTCCACTATTGGAAGCCAGTCTTCAACAGGTGCCTTAGTTTTCTTCTTAGTATTACCTGTCCAGAACAAAGACATAGACTTAATTAGGAGTATTAGAGCCCGAGCTGACTGTATGTTGCAGTTATTAAAACAAATATCGTTTCGATGTTTCCAAATTACCCAGCATAAGGCACTAAAAACCACTAAAAATCCAGTTCTATGTTTACCAGTGAGTTGGACAGCAAAATCTATAATATCTGAAAATGAGTTCCACTGTGACATAATGTCTTGAGTTTTACCCAACCAAAACCAAACCTGTTGTAATAGTGGACAGGTCAAAAATAAATGTGTCACTGTCTCATTGGCAGCACAAAAGGCACAATTAGCTGAACATGTCCAGCCTTTGATAGCTAGATTATCCTTGGTAAGTATTTTATTATGTTGGGTCAACCACATAAATACTCTAATTTTTGGTGGTACTGGTAAGGTCCACCACATTAGTGGTAGAATAGGAAAATCCCATCTACAGTTCAGGAATTTGTAAAGAGATTGAGTAGTGAACTTCCCTGAGGCTTCCCATCTCCAATTCAGTTTATCATGAGTATGAGTGAATGATGTAACACTAAGGATATGTAGCAGTTCCCCCCAGTCATGTAGGTTAGCCCCTTCTAATAATCTTCTAAATATCAAGTTTGCCTCTTGAGAGTGAATGACATCTGTCAACAGAATTTGTTTGGTACTACATAACTGATATAATTCAGGGAATCTAGTGGCTAAAGAGCAGTCTAAAACCAGATATCAGACCAGAACCTAATTTGTGAATTAACCTCTGGTTCATATGTAACACTAAGTTGACCAAAATCTCTTATTCTTTTCTCTCTAGAGTGCTCAAGCGCCTGCCGCCCAGACTGCACTCCATAGTGACTTTGCTCATGGTGATAAGTTGAATTGGCCCTAGTCCATGCATCAGAGATATTACCACCGCTCCTTTGGTTGAAGTCGAAGTGTGTGAACATCCCTCTCCAAAAGCAGATTGCGTAGACCATTTCCACATAATGTGATATCTTGTTTCCATGATACCAGAGTTACAAGACTGGCAGCTCGGTTTACAAGATATAGTTTAGCGCTTATGAAAATAACATTTATATGTTACTTTTAACAATGTCGGTGTACTCTAGTGACAAATGCACATGATCTCTGATGTGGGAGGTCATGGGTTCAAAATAGAGATGTGAGAATCCTTTGTTGTAATAAAGAAGTATGGAATTCGGAGGCTTGACCTCTATTTTTCTTTTAAAAAAACAATATCAATGTCCAATTTTAACAATGTCAATGTATAAGAAGTCACGTAAACATGTCACGTCACGTAATTAATATTATTGATTATTGCTCACGCAACTTTTGCAATTTTAAAAGATTTCATTTGTATAACAACTTTTTATTTTTATATATTTTTAGTTTTTTCATGACTTTTACCAATAAATAAATACATACTTAAAAAAAAATACGACACGGCAAAATACTTTATTATTTTCTATGGACATACAAGTCATAATACGTGTGGACGAAATCCAATAAATCCATATATCATACAATAAAATTATACAAGGTGGAGTTTTAGGAAATATCTTAGGGTATTCTTGGATCGTACAAGGATTAGTGCAAGAACAGCGATTTTTGGGTTAGTAGGTAAGAATAGTGCTAACCCGAGTGGTTTGAGAATAGCGCTAACTTTGAACTATTCGAGTTAGTAAAAATGTCACTTGGATTATATAATTGAAATAGTGATGGAAGGAACAAATAAAATAATAATTAAACTAAACTAATCTAATATTTAAATTAATATTATATTACATTTAAACTAATATAATATAATATAATATAATATTATATTTATTTAGTACTAATTTAATATTTAAACTAATATTATATTACATTTAATCTAATATTTAAAATAATATTATATTACATTTAATTTTTAAATTAATATTATATTATATTTAATATTTAAACTAATATTATATTATAATTAATCTAATATTTTATTTAATACTAATCTAATATTTAAAGTAATATTATATTACATTCAAAATTTAAACTAATACTATATTACATTCAACACTTAATATTTACACTAATATTATATTACATTCAATTTTTAAATTAATATTATATTATCTTTTATCTAACATTTTATTTAATATAATCTAATTTGATATTATATTTATTTCATACTAATCTAATATTTAAATTTATATTATATTACATTTAATATTTAAACTAATATTTGATTTAATACTAATTTAATCTAATATTATATTTAATACTAATCTAACATTTAAACTAATAATTATATTACAATTAACATTTAAACTAATATTATATTACATTTAATATTTAAACTAATATTATATTACATTTAATATTTAAAATAATATTATATTACATTTAATCTAATATTTTATTTAATACTAATCTAATCTGATATTATATTTATTTAAACTAATATTATATTCTATTTAATATTTAATGACTACAATATAATATTTAATCTAACATTTTGTTTTATATATTTATCTAATTTGATATTATATTTATTTAATACTATATTTTAAATTAATATTATATTACATTTAATATTTAAATTTAATCTAATCTAATATTATATTTATTTAATACTAATTTAATATTTAAACTAACTCTAATTGAGAGGAATCAAATATTTTATTAATATCACTAACCCCACTAGCTCTATTCTTGCTAACCCACTATTTCTCTATGAGTTAGTAGAATAGAGTTATTCTTGAGCTAACCCAATTTGCTAATTTGTGTTTGGATCACCAAGGTTTGAGTATAGTGAAGCTAACCCAAGGTTAACTCTATTCTTGGGTCATCCAAACGCACCCTAATTAGTTTCCCCCCCAAAAGGAGAAATGGTAAATGAAACTTTTGGCTACTCTATTTGATTAGTTTTAAGATTCAAGTAAATCAAATTACATTTTCAAAATCCGAACATAACATTTTTCATTTTTACTAATCAAATGTGTTCCCAACAATTTATTACAACATCTGATCAAACCAAGCAAAATGGTTTGAAAAAAAATTATCGAACAAACAAACAAGTCATAATATGTTTGATGAAACCGTTGATGATTATGAATATTCAGAGACGAGATACATTATTCTTAAAATTGCTGGATGCACAATTGGCAAAGCAGAAGACCCAAAAAAAAAAAAAACAAATATAAAAACTCCTGTCATCCAGCGGAAGATTTTCTAACGCATTCGTTCGAATACTTCTTTTATTTTGCACCCGATCCGTTTTTTTTCCCTTATTTATTTAAATATTTTTAAATGAGGAGGGCTCAATTACCTCTACTTTTTGTGTTTTTATCGTGTCTTTATTTTTAAATTTTCTAACAACAAAAATTCTAAAATTTATATGTCAAAGTAATGAACGTAATGTGATTTATGTTGTTTTTTTTATGTATATAAAAAATTATCACTTTTTAGTTTTGTTTTTATATGAATTAATAAGTTAAAAAAATCAACATCTATAAATTAATCACATCAATATATTTTCACAAACTCTTAATACAATCAAAATAAAATTAAAATATCATAATCTTTTATATATGTACAGAGAATGATATTAATCATATCTAACAATTTTATTTTAGGGAGAGCCTAGCTATCCCCGTAATCCATCTCCCGTTTCTTCCCCAGTCAATAACTACTTTAATAACTACTAACTACTTGGGGGGACCACTTACTATTTGGGGACCGCCTAATATCTGAAATATTTTACAACTGGCGCGCGCAAATATTCACATATAATAAATCAAGTATTCATATATAATACATCAAGTATTCACACCTAAGATATCAAGTATTTAAAAAAAAAAACTAGACACATCACTCACCCATCTTTTACTAGTTTTTTTTTTCTCCGTTCAATCTAACCAATATTTCTGACTATCTGTGAGGAATTTTGCAAATCTAAAACCACCAACATCTTCTACACAATTTTCTCTTTCAAACGAGATTCATGATGACATACTTTCGAGTTGTCCGTTGCACAAGTATTCATACCTCGTCATGCAAGTATTCATCCCTCATCGAGCAAGTATTCATCCTCGTCGTATAAGTGTAAATAGTTCATGTATCAAGAGTATTACAAGCATATGTGCATACCTCGATTAATTTTACAAGAGCAGCCGAATAGTACTGAACATTGCTTTATTGTTTTCTAGTTCAATTTTATTTTTTGGAAACAAAAAATAGTTGCCACATGTTTAACTGTCGAAACAAAAATAATCTATCAAATTTTACAGATCATGTAATTGAAATTTTACAAACAAAAACAATATTTAAATGAAACAAAACATATTTCATTGAAGTATTCATACATATACGTTGAAGTATTCATCCATAAGATATCAAGTATTCATACATATACGTTAAAGTATTTATACCTAAGATATCAAGTATTCATTCATACACGTTGAAGTATTCATTCATACACCTCTAATTTTTTGTTCAAAATTTGTTTTTCTGTTATTTCTTAGTATTTAGTACGCACTGGTCTAATTCACCATTAATGAAGCTTTGTTCTTTGCAAATAACTCGCTACTGCATGAGGAAGATGAACATAGACACGATGGATCTGACCCGGCGGAGGTGTGCTTGATTGGGATGGAATGACGAAGGCGGAGGTGGGAGGCAGAGGTGGGAGAGACGGAGGTGGGAGAGGGAGACGGAGGCAGAGATGGAGAGATGGGAGAGGGAAGCAGAGGCGGAGAGGGAGACGTGGGAGAGGGAGGCGGAGGCGGAGGCGGAGAGGGAGACGTGGGAGAGACGGGTGGAGGCGGAGGTGGGAGAAAGAGGGAGAAAGAGGAAAGAAATAAAGAGAGAAAATTTGCTAATTAATTTGTAGGGACCATTAGGTAGTTAGAATTTGTAATTATAGTTAAAAGATGAAGTTAGTTAGTTGGGTAATGAAATGGGGATAGATAGATGGGGGAAAATATAATTACCCTTTATTTTAATATTTAAATTTTAAGTAATTAAAGTTTTAACAATAAATGCGCAACAAAGATACAAAAAAAAGACATTTAAATTCTCTTCCTTTTAAATTATTTAATAAATTTTAATAAATAAATGTGTAATTGACGTAGAAATAAAGACATTTAAATTCTTTTCTTTTTAAATTATTTTAGTTTGGTAGGTCAAAATTTGTTACTGAGGTTTGAACTTGACCTTCCAACAAAAAAACCCAAAACCTCAAAATCACTACTCCCAAATTTAAAAAATACTTTTAAATATTTTCAATTTTGAACGGATCGAAGGCAGACTGCCTCGTGACCCGGCCGAGTCGGATACATGTCAGAACATCTGTGCATATCTTGTCGAACCCCACCCATTAACACCCGGGTTACCTGGGTATCGAGTCGAGTTAATAAGGCTTGCATTGACAAATCGGCAGCCCTCTCTCTTTGAGTCCGGATCCCCTAAAGTAACCCAATTTTTGAGTTTAGACGTGTCCGGTGCCTATTCGGTGGTAGCGCAGGGGCCCAGTATTATTTGTGGGGTCCAGGATCTTTAAGATTCGTGTTAGACATCTTGGACGGTTTGGATCAAAACTCAAAAATTGGGTTAATGCACTGGATCTGAATTCTCTTTCTTTCCAGTACTCAGCAGTCTATCTCGTCCCAATTAACAATTCTCCTTTGCATTATTGCCTCTGAAATCACTCTCCTGCTTTCTCCCTCTTTCCATGGCGAACACGCCCGGCGGCGGAGGCCGTGCCGAGGCGGAGCGGTGGCTGGAGATCGCTGGGCGTCTGCTGGCGGCACGCGATCTGGTCGGATCGAAGCGCTTTGCGGAGCGGGCAATGGAGGCTGATCCCATGCTTGAAGGAGTCGATTCTGTTCTTGCTGTGGCTGATGTTCTCCTTGCTTCTCAGCGCCGGATTGGACCTCACCATGTCGATTGGTATTCAATTTCTCCTTCTTAATCACCCAATAATTGTGTTCTTTCTGCTATCATTCTTCTTTTCTTAACTGGTGTTTGGAGAATTGATTGACATCGAATACCTTTTCTCTTTCTTAAAGTCAGAGAACTTGGTGATTGTTTTTTTCTTTCTTTAATCTGTTGTTTTTATGAACAAAACCAGAACTGAATATTTATACTCACTGTTCTCACCTTTTTTTAACCAAATGATCAATGATGAAATAAAGATGGCTTTTAAGAACATATGAATCTCTAAAAACTGAGCTTTATTCTTCAAAGTGGCTCCGGTGTTGTGCAACGGATTTTGCATTTTTTGTAAGTGCTACCCTCCCAATTGATGGAATGGTGTGATTGAATTCTATCTAGTTAAGAACTAATTCGGACAAAATAAAAATTTAGTTATCATTTGACTTGTTGATAGTAATTTTGTGCATCTCACCTTAACGGAGAAAAATATCATCATATAAGTACTCGGCTTACTAAAACCAATATTTCTTATTTTAGATTCTTTCACCCACTTCTAATTTATTCACATGACTCAAGCAGTTATAACATTCTCACCAAAAAGGGAAGTTATAAGAAAGAACATAGTAATGAACTTTAATTTATATCAACAAAGGAACTATGCCCTTTGTCAGATCAATTTTATTAGCAGCCACATCCCATGTGATAAAACATCATCTTATAATTGCTTCTGCTATTGTCCGTTCAACTATGTTATCCAGATACATCCCTAATCTAGCTGTACCCGTATCTGATACGTATCCAACCTGTATCTGATACGTATCCATGCAGATTCACATGTGATATGTGTTTTATACATATCAGATACACCATGCGACGTATAATATTTTAATATATTTTATTGGTGGAGGAATGGGAGGACACGGGCATCTGCCAGCCCAAGGCTGCATAATAGCAGCCCGGGAGAATCCCTTTGATGTAAAATGAGTTTCCCATTGTATGGGATGTCTTTTATATGCAAGGGAGAGAGGTCCGAATTTTGTCTGTGCATTGTGGAACTAAGCTTCAAGACAGAAACCGGACTGCTTTTTTTTTTTTCTTGTGTTTTCTTTTTCTTTTTTGGTGATTTTGTCAAATGACAGCTCAGCTCATTCAATGTTTTTGGGTGCACATTTAGGGTTCCCCTTTTTCTCCGTGACTCATTGTTTGCCTTTTGCATATCCATTTTCATTTCTTCCTCATTACATTTATAAGTACGATCTTGTCTTTTATTTTTATTTATTTAAATATTTATCCTATAGTCTTGTTAATTGCTCATTTAATTTAATTAATAGGTATATTTTTGTAAAATAAAAATGCAGTTATTCATATTTTTGAATTATACAGTATATCATATATTAAATATCAGTAAATATGTAATCATATAAACATATTGTATCCTGAAATTTTGAAAAAATACCGTATTGCTGTGTATCCATATCATATTGGATACAATACTATCCGTGCAACATAGCCATTCAATTTTCTATAGCACAAGTGCTAAGTTGTAACTGCTGTAAAATCGATAGATATTAAAGTCAGTCTATGACTCTATGTTGCCTGATATGGCAGCTGCCTGGCAGTATCCTTATTAGATGTATATCTTACATGGTTTCTCATGTAATATGTATCTGGTATGCTACCCAGTATATGGCATATCTTATTTTTTGAATTTTCAGCTGATACATCAATAATTAGGTGCCATACCACATATCTTATTTTTGAATTTTCAGCTGATGCAATCATGATTTGCATAGATATATGTATTCCAATGAGAAGCTTGATTAATACCTTTTATAATTAAATAGATGTTCTGACCTTTGCTCCTTAACTCCCATCATTTGTTTCGCTTGTTTTCTCTGTGATTGCTATTTCTAATCCACCTTTTAGCTAGTAAAATTTTATTTAAGCAGACTTTTAGGAATAAAAATTTGGTAAAGTGCTTTCTCTTTATATTTTAAAAATTGTATTAAATGCTTTATGTATCCTTTTTTTTGTTTGTCTATGAAAGATAATTAAAAAAAGTATATTTTTGTATGTGTATTGTATCCTAAGATGTGGCAACTTGAGCATCACTGGATCTGTGCTGGCATCAGATGGAAGCTTTGTATATCTCCATGCACCATGTAATCGACTGCTCATGTATTCATATAGGGCACATCATTTTGTATAAGTTTTGAGGCAATATTAGCAAATAGCACAAACGTTATGTTCATATATTTTCAGGGCAGCATCTTTTGAGTAGATCAATAGTGCATACATCAGTTAATTAGATCAATTTCTCTTCCTAATTCAAAAAGGTATTTTGTCTCGAGGATAAGTTCCTGTTCTAAGTTATGTTGCATGTGATATGTATTTCTTTTCAGATTATTTAAGAGTGGTCTAGAATACTGTCCTTCACTAGAGTTGAGACATGAATAATAGAAACTACTACCATCAGCTTTGAAGATCATATTTTACAAATTGCAAGTAGATCAACACTAACTCTGTCACTTTTGTTTTTAAGTTAGACTCCGATGTTATAATTTCTATAACTCCTTGAATGATTAACCTGGCATCTTATCTGTGTGACTTAGTGGGAAATCTTTGCTGCTTCTCCTTTTTTCTGTATTAGTTGCTAAATATAGTACATCAGAACTTCATTTGTATTTTTTAGATCACAGGATCCTAGATAACAAATAGGGTGACCATCCACCTTATTTTTTGTGCTATTCAACTGGAAAATGGAAAAATAGTTGCTATAATTTAATGACTATGAAAGGCTTATTACATGCACTTTTACCTAGACTGGCTTTCTCGGATTGGATATGTTTTCAAGCATCATGCTCAACACCAAGGACACTGCATGTCATATCTTGAAGTGATGTATGTAGTTACGCAATCTATGTATGCGAAGTTGAGGAAGAGAGGAATGTATATTTTTTTGTTTGTTTACATGCATTCCTATTCTGCCTTCGAGCAATAGAAGTTCTATTGAAGCAAAACATTAATATTTTTGGATGGAGGTGGAAAGATGCAATATACACCCTAACTATACCATAAGTTTGATTTTTCTTTGAACGTGTTCTGTGTGTTAGAGGATTATTAATGGGGAGCATTTAATTATCACTTAATTGCGCTGCAAAAATGACTAGTGTTTGGGTTTGGCTCATGTCAACAATTTGTTATAGCACATTGAATGGACAGGACCTGACCAGTGACCCTTTGTAGGGTTAAACTTACTGATCTGGATTGATGGTGGCCCTTGCACAGATATAGAAAAACAGAGTTGTTATAGCTTCCGGTCTTTGTATTAACACAATTCTCCATAGAAAAACCACTTGCGATAGAAATCTGTAACAAAAATTGGTTCTGGTTACAGGTATGCAGTACTAAGTGTGGACCCGAGTGCAGATGAGCCAACAATAAGAAAACAGCACCATCGCCTGGCAATGCTTTTACGCCCTGAGGCCAACTCCCATGCCGGTGCAGAAGCTGCATCACACCTGGTGGCAGATGCGCTCTCCTTTCTCACTGACCCCTCCAAGAAAAAACTCATTGACAATGAAATCAAGAAACAAAGCGCAAAATCTAACACATCCCCCTCTCCCTCACGTGCCAAAACCAATTCTACCACCCCAAAGAACCCGGCCCCTTCTGCTCCAACCCCCAAAACCCCAGCAGCCTCCGCCTCTGCCTCTGCAGCTGTCACTGCTGCTGCTACCTCGCCAAATGGCTCGAATGCATCTGCTTTTTGGACCGCCTGTCCTTTTTGCTGCCATCTTCACCAATATGAGAGCAGTTACAAGGACAGGTCACTTCTTTGCCCTCATTCCAACTGCCGCCGACCTTTTCATGCCTCTGAGCTAGCGGTGACACCCCCTATTGTCCCGGGCACTGATACATATTACTCTGCTTGGGGGTTCTTCCCAATGGGATTTCCTAAGCCCTCTGAGCTTGACGAGAATTGGAAGCCTTTTCATCCCATGTTCCCTTTTAACCCAAACCAAGATCAGCCCGAGACAAATGGCACTCCTGAAACAGTACATGGCAGTGGCACAACTAGCGCACCTGCTACTAGAGGTAAGAAAACTATGGCTAAGAAGAAGGTTGGCCGTCCACCCAAGAGACAGCTGCAGTCTGACCTGACAGGTGGGGCTGGCAGTTCAGGAGGAAATGCTCAAGTAACTCGAGGAATTAATATAAATGAGGAGGCAAAGGGACCTGCAGGTGGAGATGTAGACATGACGAATTTCCAAATAGACGTGGACACGACAGATGAATTACTGGGGAATTTGCATAATATTCCCTTCTTGAGGGATGATGTTGTACCTGGTCGCATGCTGTAGCTGTAGTGAGAAGAGTAGCTCTAGCTTTGGCCCCATGTTGTTGTATGATTTAACAGGCATGACTTGTTATCCTGTGCTGAGTCTGAATTTTAATTTCATGTTTGGAAGTGTGTAATATATCGAGATCATGATACGGAGTTCCGAGTACTCTTTCATTCAGGAATGGTTAGCCAGTTAGCTTTCAATTTTAATTCTTCATTGTTAATTTCTATTTTTCATATTTCCATATTTCTTTTTTTATTGCATTGCCTCTTGATAAATTCGATTGCACAATGGAGCACGTGCTGAATAATGTATGCTAAAATTTGTGAAATCGTTGTATTCCGTTAGCTTTTCTTTGATACTTTGGCAATTTGTATTACATTCCTCCATGTGCTGCATGGTTATACTCTGTAATTCTCTGTTGATATGCCCATCCATGTATTAACTGTAAATTTGAGTGTCAGAATGCACGTCTCATGTGTGATAGATTATATTTATTTGTGGAGGGAAGTACGGTTCAGCTCGTATTAATTCATCGTATATAGGGTTTATTAGTTCATTTTGGAGTTTGGTTTTTGAAATGCATCAAACTTTTATTTTAGCATGTTAACCGATTCATTGAGGAGAGAGCACGTCATAAAACTTCCAAAGGTTGTATATTGTCTCTGCAAATCTGTGGTTATAGATAAGCAACCTTCTTGAATTGTCACTAAATTCTGAATAGTGTCAAACTTGATCTCCAACAAAGCCCATATACGCAAGAGAAAGATAATTGGAAAAGAACAAGGCCCAAACGGGCCCAAATTTGTGCCCCACGATTCACGTGCGTATCACGTGCATCTTACTACTATCGCCTCTTTGTTTGTTTGAGGGAGTTGAGAGGAAAGAGGAAAGAGGAGCCATGATCTCGCAATTCTTCGTGCTATCCCAGCGAGGAGACAACATCGTCTTTCGTGATTGTACTCTTTTCTTTCTTCTCATCCTATCTTTCTACTTTACCCTCCTTATTGCAATGTCCTTCATCTTAAGCACGGTCGGGGATCGAAATATCCAATCGGATCTAGAAACCTCTTGATCCGGTTAGAACACAGCCTACGTTGGATGTCTATCTATTGTTTCTCTCTAGATATAAACACTTCACTTCACTAATTGTTGAATTCATCTGAGATCCAAAATAGCTTTGATAACTTTCTCGAGTTGTTAACTTCCGATTTGCTTAACTAATTTACTGAAGGGAATTAATGGTAAGATGATTCAATAAGTAATTGCTAAATGCATGGCCTTTTTTTCATGCAACAGATCGCGGTGAAGTAGCAAAAGGCAGTGCAGAGATATTTTTCCGAAAAGTCAAGTTCTGGAAAGAGGATGAAGCTGAGGAGGCACCTCCTGTCTTTGTAAGTATCTTCAAGGATTACAATGTCAGGTTTCAGTACAATATTAATCCTTTGGTACTGGTATTGTGCTATGCAAAAGTACACATTTTCTTAAAAAATATGTTAGAGAGAGAGACAGATAGATCCATCATTGCAACAAAATCTGTGAATAGACATTACCCTGTCGACTGTGATTTGTTCCCAAGATATCCTAAATTTCAGTATACTAGGAGATCGGGGTACTTGTGGTGTTCTTATTTTGTATAGGGCATTCATGATGTTTGGAGTTCTACCAGGGTTGATTTGGGGATCATTTGTTAATTCTAGTAGGACAGTGCTTTTTGGAATAGCAGAGTAGTGGCTAAAAAGTGATCGACCAAGGCTAGTATTACTAGAGTGCTCCTCTCTTATTTCATTGTTGTCAGCAAATCAATAGTTGGACTGGTCCAGTATTTCACTCTTCCAAAACAAACTCTCTCATCAATTAATCCAACCCATAGTCGGAACAGTGGAAAAGCTCTTAGATCTCTCTCCTCTCTCTCTCTGTTTTTTTTTTATTTTCTTCAAAGAATTCAATTGTAACCACGTTCTGCTCTTTTGCTCTTCTTCTTTTACATGGTTTACCAAACAGAATTTTCCTTTGAATTATGACATGCTTATAGTTCTTTTCTTTTTGCTTACTTTTCTTGTCTGCGCATGTACAGAATGTGGATGGGGTAAATTATATACATGTGAAAGTGGCAGGGCTATTTTTTGTGGCAACTTCAAGGGTAAATGTGTCGCCTTCTCTTGTCTTAGAGCTTTTACAAAGGATTGCTCGTGTAACTAAAGATTATCTTGGGGTCCTTAATGAAGATTCCCTGCGTAAGAACTTTGTTCTTGTGTATGAATTGCTCGACGAAGTCATTGTAAGTCACGTTTTTTCTTTTTGAACTTCTGATATATATGTTCTGTTGATTCTTCTGTGATATTTCTCAAATGCAAGTAACACCTAACATTTTTTGAGTTAGTAGTAGGTAACTTACCGATTTATTAGCACAAATTTAATAAAAACCAATCAATTTTCACTAATTGTGATCTTTACTCAACCAAATAGCTTGTTGACCAGTATGTACACATTTGGAGCCCCATAATTCACGCTTCTTAGTTTAATTCACAGCATTTTGGACTTATTAGAAAAATATGGCACAGAAGAAGGAAGTCTGTCAAAATTAAGCTGGATGTAGCCCTTATATAGCACTAATTCACATTCAGTTCCTATTTGCAAATATCCTTGAAGATAAGTTGCGCATGCTTTGCAAATATGAAAAATGTTGGGTCTATCATCTAAAAAAAAATTTGAAAGAAAAAAAAAAGCATTTAGCTAAAGTGAACTTGCAGTCTCCATAATGCTTCAACTTATTGATAAGTTGCTGTGCTATATTTTATTCTAAGAGATAAATTTAATACTGCTGATACTAACCTCATTGCATATATATTAGGATTTTGGTTACCCACAAACGACCTCTACAGAGGCTTTGAAGTCCTATGTATTTAATGAGCCAATTGTTGTTGATGCTGGACGATTACCTCCTCTGGGCCCTGCTGCTATGTTCATGGTAATTGCAACTACATTCTTGAGAAAAAAAAGTAGTAGCTAGATATTAGAAGTGCTTGTCTAAGCTATGTTTGTTTTTGATTGACAGCAAGGCACTAAAAGAATGCCAGGGACAGCTGTCACAAAATCAGTTGTTGCAACAGAGCCAGGTGGCAAAAAGAGGGAGGAAATTTTTGTGGATATTATTGAAAAAATAAGTGTCACCTTCAGCTCAAGTGTCAGTATATTCACTACTTGATCCTTTTTTACAAGGCTGATTATTTTTGTAAAATAATTGCAATTTGTGCTTAGTTGTACATTTTGGGTAATGTGTGTCTAAATTGAGTTGACTAAAACATTTTTGAAAAATTGCGGGTTTGTTCTTTATAGTGTATTGTACGTACTAATTCTCTTGTCATTTGTCATTGTACCTTCATATTAATAATAATTAATGGATTTCAGGGCTATATACTGACATCTGAGATAGATGGTACCATCCAAATGAAAAGTTATCTGACTGGCAACCCAGAAATTCGCCTTGCACTTAATGAGGATTTGAGTATTGGTAGAAATGGATCCTCTCTGTATGGTATACTGCTTTCTCAGTTTTCTTTTTTCATTTTCTTTATTTCTCTTTTCTTAACATAGATTGCTGCAAGGTTACAGATAGTGTAGTGGTAGGTACATCAGCTGAATAGTGCAACCATTTATTCTAAGATTTGTTTTTCCATTGGATGGTTTTGACAACATGTACCTAATTAGAGGCAAGCTAGGAAACACAAAAATAAGCTGATCAAACTATTGTTTAAATTTAAATGTATAAAATAACTAGATTACAGGAGTTCAGCTGGCGGTGGGACTGTAATTCTTGATGATTGCAATTTCCATGAGTCGGTGCATCTCGATAGTTTTGACGTTGATAGAACCTTAACCTTGGTGAGTTGTGTTACTTTTAAGGACCGGACACTTTCATTTTTAGTGACCCCTGTTAATAGACCTTATTTGTTTAATTATGGACCAAGTAAATCTTGAATTTGAAATTTTACATCCTCATTAAATTTAGCCACATATATATTTGTTTGTCAAGCACTGCAGTAGCCAAGGAAAATACAAAGGAAGGTGAATTTACCTGGTCAAAGTAGTACTGGTACCTGTTTATATGACCAAGCAAGTGAGAACTAGCCAGTTAAACAGTACAGTAACCTAGAAAAAAAAATGCAATTTAGCATGGTTTTTTTATGCTTTTAAATGGGTCAGGGGTTATTGTGAATTTCACCCAATTTTATCAGTCTTGAAAACAACACCCCCCGCATTTCCAATGTTCATAACTTTTGCAATAGTATTTAACCTAGCAGGCACCAATTTAATCACCCCTAAACATTTTCATATGAATCTAAGAAATTGTTTCACTCCTAGTTCCTATAAACTCAGACCCAACAAAGAAATCTGCTAGGCTTGATTTTCATTCAATTTGCACTCAGCAGAAAGATAGTAGATTTTAATTCATGTAACTATTCTGTAATGCAGACCAAATTGTTATTTTTCTTTGCAAATTTCTCAAATAATGTAAGGTGTTTAAGTGAGATCCAATGCTGAATATCATTTACAAATCTAGTATACTGTTGCTCCAATCTGCAATAATGGGGAGCAATCTGTAATGTCACACTTTTCTGTTAGATAGAGCTAATCAAATAACTTTTCATGATTATTAGATACCATCAGATGGAGAGTTTGCAGTGATGAATTATCGGATGACTCAGGAGTTTAAGCCTCCTTTTCGGGTTACTGCCTTAATCGAAGAAGCTGGACCCTCTAGGGTATTCTTTTTTTTTAACCATATATCTAGCAAAAACACAAAACATTGTTCTTACTTGAAATAATATACTGTTCTAGTATAATGCGTTATGTAAAACTTGGGGGAAGTGAGTGCACACATACATCCAATAAAAAAGGAAAAACATACATATCCAGAAAATAGTGACTTGAGAAAACCAACTTCTCATTAGCCAAAAGCTAACTTATACCGAGTCTAGTAAGGACCTGTTACATGATATTTTACTGGATTATAAAAGCTTTAATGTACATTTTTTTTTGTAATGATTAGTGAGTGATTGTCTTTTGCAATAGGCTGAAGTTATCCTCAAAATAAGGGCTGATTTTTCTCCAAACGTCACGGCAAACACTATAACTGTACAGATGCCAGTCCCATCTTATACAATGAGGTTCTCTCTCTCTCTGTCAAGAATTTGTTTTCTTTAATAAATAATGCCCGATCGTAATTAGATTGAAAAATATTACAGGGCTAGTTTTGAGTTAGAAGCAGGAGCAACAGGGCAAACAACAGACTTCAAAGAAGGATCTAGGAGGCTTGAATGGAACTTGAAGAAGGCAAGTTATTAGTTAGTTATAATAACTTCTTTGCAAATTGCATCTATGATTGTTATATTTACAAATAGAAGCTAGGATGCTCACATAGTCACATTTAGAAAAGAACATGTATATTTTGGGTTATTTGCAAATGATACCAATACTTGTTTGATACTTTCAGAATTAATTATAAGTTGAATGTTGTCAGATTGTTGGAGGAGCTGAGCATACTCTTCGTGCCAAGCTCACTTTTTCTCAAGAAATGCATGGTACTTATTTCAGTTCAATTGATCTCCATTTTTTGCATATAAATATTTAAGCTAATTGTATTTTCCCATTTGTTTTTGTATCATTCAATATATTTTGTCATCTTTTCTTGCAGGAAATATTGCAAAGGAAGCTGGACCAGTAAACATGAACTTTACAATCCCAATGTACAATGCTTCCAAGCTCCAGGTACTTGGACACTTCTAAAATATATTAAACAGTTTCATAATATATTATATCTATACTTGTCTTGATAGCTTTTAATTATTAAATGATGTAGATCTCTGTCACAAATTTTTTCCCTCTTAATATTTCAGGTGAGATATCTGCAAATAGCAAAGAAATCAAAGACATACAATCCGTATCGGTGGGTTAGATATGTGACGCAAGCCAACTCATATGTTGCTCGTCTCTGAAAGCAGAAAGAAATTGTGCTCGTTTTACTTCCCCGGCATTGTTGTACCTTGTTTTAGTCCTTGTAAAATTTTCAGGCTTTCTTCCATCCTATTTTGACTTCGGTATTTATGGTATAGGTGTACTGGAGAATGGAATTTGGACAAGTAAAATTGAGGGAATTATATGACGAGTTGTTGTGGAGTGAACTGAACTGTTAGACATTGCGATTCAATTAAATTTTTAATGAATAGCATAGGTGCGGAAATTTAGGAATGCAGATGCAAATCAGAGTGCGACTTATCTTATAGTCAGGTGATATGATAGAGGCAATTTTGTGACAAGGATAAGAGATGCAAGGGGGGCAATAAGGTGCATTATTAATAGTCTAACAAAAATGGGTGAATGTTCGTACGTCAGTAAAATTAATATTCTTGATGTTATGTGTACATCACTAAACGCAAAAAGGTTGTCCATATTAGCATAATTTTTTTTTTGTAAGACAGCAATAAATGTCTATAATATCAGATCATCGGTTTTACTCGAATAAAGTGAGCTAATTCGAACAAATTAAAGCCTAATAACTTAAGAAAAAGATCAAAGTTTGGTGATCATTTCGTTACAACTTGCAAGAGATAAAGTTTGGTGATTTTTGCAGAAATTCCCAACAGAAGTTTTCTTTCCCGTTATGCCGTTCTGGATTGGCTGAACTATGAAGAAATAAAAAAAATCGCTTCATATTGATCAGTCTGTTATAAATTAAAGAAAATATAAGTAAATAAGATATTGAGAGTGTATAAAGATGACTATCTTTTATTCATATGTTTTTTTGTCTCTCATACAAGCTTACAAAGCCACTATTTATAGGCTAGAAAATGTAAATTAAAAACTATTCAAATTAATTTTATTTGATATATGTGGGGAGATGAAACATACCACGCAGAGCACCTTCATTCCACAAAAAAATTATAAATATTGATGCGATTTTTTACAATTTCAATTACAAAGATATATAGTACTTTTTAATTTAATAATATTGCTAAATTAATAATTTGTGTCACATAATAAAACCTTTTGCAATTGCTGGTATGAGAATTTTCATCCCTACAATTGTAAAAAGTTGCTCTCTATGTAAATTTTAAAAATTAAATTCTTTTGTTATGTAATGTTAGTAAAATTAAAATTAAAGTATAAATGATTGTAAAATTACTAAAGTAGTAAATAAATTTAATTTATATTTTATACAATTACATTTTCAGAAAAAATATGTATATAACGTAGTTTGGATATACATATAGCCTATAGGCAACGGTCACGCCCGACCCGTTTGTAGTTTGGATGAGTTCGGATCCGAATCCATTTGATTTAGAAATCCGAGTTAACCCCGCACTGCCTTCTTGTAGCTTATACTACCTGTCTACCTCACAATCCGTAGAAGATAAAGTTACAAACAAATTGCCAGAATCTATCTCTTCTCTCTCTCTCTCTCGTTCTCTCTTTAGCATTTCTCAGCGATGGCGATGTCACTGAATAACACCATCTCCGTCGTCAATGCGGGAGTTCCAAGTTGCTTGAACTGGAGAGCTCCAGGACCAACCTCCTTACTGATTTCATGCCCTCCTTGTAAAGTTCTTACAAAGGGTATTATCTGTGAAGATTTACAGTTCCTTCGCATTCATTTACATTTATATTTTCCTTTCTTTTGTAGATAGCCTGATTAATCCTAATTTTGTAGTAAAGCTTCATTATAGCCCCTATTTTGCCTCATTTTAACTTATAATTTTACAATTGTACCTCATTCTATTGCATGTAAGGACCAAAAAAATTTGAGAATCCAACAAAAGAAAAACAAAGAGGGTTAAATTGGTAAAGAAACCGAATCAATACTTCTCCCACTTGATTTATTTGAAATGATTTATATTACCTTTTGATCTTTTACGTAGATGTCATCATACCTGTATACAATTATAATTTGATACAAAAAATAAGTAAATAACCTTAAGTGTAGATGTTGGCAACAAACAAGTCACACATGCAAGCACTGCAGAGGGTCCCACTACAACTGAGAATGTGAAAAAACCCCGAAAGATTCCCTCAATATACCAGCCGAAAAAGAGAAAGGGGCTTCAAGGTCCACGTAATACTCCTCCTCCAGTAACAGAGGCGCTCGACCCATTTGCGGTCTTAAAGCAACAACTCATCACTGAATCGGCCATGAAGTTGATGCAATACGATAACACATTGGTTTTCTTGGTGAACCGAAAGGCAGATAAATTCATGATACGTGATGCGATACAGAAGATGTATGAAGTACGTGTTGAGAGCGTAAACACCTTGATCAGGTTTTATTTCTCTTTCTTTAATCTACCTTCTTATTTCTGTGATGATTACAAATAAGGTCTTACCTTAACGAATTGCAAAGAAACTCTGTTAACTTGAGGAATCCTATATCTATTGAAACTCAGGAGTGATATTACCTCCCCTTAGATTATCTTTAGAACCCACTTTAAGTAACCATCAATGGTGTTCTATTCCTAAATGAAGATTGAATTCAGCCTTGATTCACCTTCGGTTGTGCAAAAAACACAAGAAGACAAGACAAGCTAGTAAATGAAAGTTGAAATGAAAACTGGTACCAAACTACTACTCGCTAAAACCTTCCCAAAGAATACCGGAGTAACTAAACTCTGGTATTATTTCCCTCTTAATGGATTTTTGGCTTATTGGATCATCTATGGTATGTCAAAATTGACTGCAGTAATCAGGTAAAAATGTGACTGCAGCTACCACATGCCAGCTATCTATGCGGCTGCAGTGACAAGGAAAAGTGACTGCAGACAGTCATAGATAAGTTGCAGCCAATCTTGTAATCTTGCCTTGTGTTTGGCAAGTGAAGTAAAGTTTAAGTGAAGTAGATACTAGATCACTTTAAGGCGCTTGTGTTTGATAGAGGCAAGTAGATGAAGTAGTTTTAAATACAAAGACCAAAACATTCTGATGTACTGTATTAGCATGTGAAGTAGTAAGGGTAAACATGTCAAAAACTGAGGAATTTGATACTTTAATTTCACTGCACTTTACTCCACCTTGATGCACTTACATTTGGCGCATCCAAGCGCCTTAAGTATTCAAATCACCACTACTTCAGTTGCCAAACACACACTTGTGAATTCTGTTAAACCAGACATGTTTGAATGTTTTTTCCATAAGAGGGGTTAGGCAGAAAATGAGAGTGAGAGAGTTATAGAGTAAATTTACAGTAGTGTAGTATTTTTGTCCATTTAATCACCTCAAGAGTCTCAGGCCCAGTAAAACCCTGATTTTATGTATTACATTATCGTTCATCTAACTCTTTGATTATGCACCAGTTTCTTGTTGAAAATTTGGAATTAATTTTTAGCTGTGTCACTGGGACAGACTGAAATGCTAACTTTCAGTTAACCAGTCCTGCAATTTGTGCAAATTAACCCCAATTAAGTCTTGATTTGAGCAATTAACTTCAATGCAATCGACCAAATTCTTTAGCCTACTTGCTGATTAGCTTAACATTGGTACATGTATCTAACACCTTGAACATTGCTTGAACAGGCCTGATGGGAAGAAAAAGGCATTCATAAAATTAACCAAAGACTACAATGTAAGTGATGTTGCAAGCAGGGCTGGTATCATTTAATCTGCAATGGCTTGCAAATAAGTTAGCAAGTCTTGTTACTAGCCAAGGATCTCCCGCCCGCCGCTTTTTTTTTATTGTCAATCAGATTTTTGCCAAGCTCATGATCTGTTTCTTACTTGCATCTTATAAAGGGAAACCTGGCATTTCTTTTCCTATTTTAGATGTCTTCTCAACAGGATATTGAGCTTCTGGGTTTTTGTTCTCTGTCTGTATTCTTTTTAGCAATGTTGTTCACTTGTTCTATTCATTTTAAGTGTTTATGTTCTTTTCAATTTTGATAAGGGAAATGTTTAAATGAAATGCAAAAGAGCAAACGGAAAACTAGTAATATGTTTGTGATGAGTATATGCAAGGGGATGCAGTAAAATGCACTACGCCTTGAGCATTCTGTTTAATTTTGTTTTGCCGTACTCTAACTGTTACTGAATGGAGTTCAGTATGAAAAGGTTCCTTCGATAGGTTTGCAGTCTGAAAATGAGGAATACTTGGGTGATATCTTCGTAAATTTCACCCGTCGTTTTGCACCAAAGATGAGTACAAAATATGCAAATGCTTTTTACATTGGAAATAAGAAAGAATCTTCCCGAGATATAGTAAGTTTCACACCACTCTCTTTGTGCTGTAAGTATTGATGTTTGCAAAGCAGTTTGCGCAACACAATATTACCATAAGTTACTTGAATGAATTATTAGAATGCATTCAAAAAGATTACAATTTACCCATCTTGTGGTGGTTCAAATAACCATATGTAACATGTTAACGTTGCAACCTTAGCGGTATATATTACCACTAGAGCATGTAATATTACGCGAAAGCTTCTCCAAAATTCAATAAACTCACACACGTTTAAATGACGGGTCAAGAGCACTCGAACACATTCGCCTTTTATGTTTTGTATTGACACTACAAGTTCCTTAGAAAAAACAGTGAAAAATAACACATCTTATACAGAAGTGAACTAGTACAACAAATTTAAGCCATCATTATGCTTTTCTTTTACTTTCTACTTCTTACTTTTTACCCATCATTGGTTGCTGATCTTGCTACGGCAAGTGTGGTAAGATGTGAATTTCTACTATCAACAATAAATTATCAACATCTCCAAAGCAAAAATCAATTGAGCCTCCCACTTCTTTATGGAGGAACGGTGACATTAGATCTGGGCAGGAATACCAGCCCGAGATCTTAGCATTTCAGTACGCTTGCTTCTCTCCATTGCATCCACCAGCCAGTCTATACTGAATTTTATTCCCGTCCTGCATCAAAAATTTATATGTCAAGAATCAAATATACCACCTACAACCGACTGGTGCAATGAGATTACAAGTTCTTCAACTAGAACCTGTATAATTCCATTTTGCAAGAAGTATAGCCTAGTAAAATGCGAAAGGACGCCAACTGCACCATCTATCAAAACACCCCTAAGATAAATGCACTTGTTTCATGCTCATGGTGTCTATAATTTCAATGTAGCTACTACGCCAATAGTCAGGTCCAGACTCGAGTGATCACTCAGAAAGTACTTCATATGTAACCTTCCCTTCCTGGTATTTTTGGATAATTGTTCAAAACTTGGTAACAGCTTTAACCAATTAGAGTGATCTGAATCTTTTGGATATCATAAGACCTTTTCCATATAGATATGAAGCACCGTTTACAAGTTGTACCAAAATATTATATCATGTTTTCTATTACATCCAAACTTTGTTATGTTTCAAGCAAACCCACAAAATGTTAGATTGCAAATGACACCAATCATACAATCCAGGTTAATGCGTTAAGCCAAGAACAAAAAAACACTTGTTACCTTTTCTGTATCAACTCAACCAAAGCACTAACCATGGGTTCATATGATTGAGAAAATCAAGATATAAATTATCTTGGGTTAGATTTTACCCAAATTATGGGCACTCCATAATTAGGGAAACGATGTGAAAATTCAATGGATTCTACATTTGTTATCCGACTAACCAACTAGTTGGTGCTGTTTGCAAATGCTTTTTCAAGAATGCTGGCAATTATTGCAATTAAGAAAACTATGGAGAATAATTTGTAAGAGACATTTCTTACTATTTTCAGGAAAAAAATCCAAATAAAAAAGTATTCTAAACTAACCCTTCATATGCAGAGACAGATTGAAACATATAAAGCCTTTCATCCAGATCGTTGAGATCCAAATATCTCTCCAATTGTTCTGCCGACACTGCTTCAGACACATCCTGATTTTTTTTTTCAATTTTATGGGGGAAAAACATAATGACAAATAAGTTGTAATAAAACAGTAACGTGTACCAAACATTTATTTACTAAGCTTTCCTAAATGATATCTGCAGGTCCAAATGACCCTAAAGAGTACCACCATCAAAAGCTTGAACTTTACTGAAGTTATTTTAAGGCCACACTATTGTATTCTGATGCCAAAAATTACTTGCATCTGCAACCAACACCGAAATTTTTTGCTATACAGAAATAATACCAAAACTAATAAAACCAAGCTTCACTTGAGTATAAATGGTGCTGAACCTTATCTCTCTACTGAGAGATGTAGGTTCAACCCAAGCATCATCTGGAAAGAAATGGATGTGGGGGTTCATAGGAGCCCTTATTTCAAAAAAAAGAAAAAAAAAGTGACTACAGATTTGACTTTCATTGTATAAGCTCAATTGTCTTAAACAATGAATGCACAAAATTAGAACCTAGTACGTACATCTGCTTCACCTCATCTAGTTCAATTCGAACTTGTCGTGAACCGCTGGGGCACAATTGAATAAATTTAATAGAACATTTTTTTAGAATCGTATCACATTAATATATATGAGAGAAAAGAGAGAGAGAGAGAGAGAGAGACCTGTTTGTTGGCCAGTATCAACAGAGGTGCACCTTGAAGGTCTTCATGTCGAAGGACTTTTTCTGTATGATTAGCAATAAAAAGAGTTCTATTATTTCACAGAAACAGACAAGGATAAACCAGTTTAGAATTTTCTTTTACTTTTTCTTCTTCATTTTTTTTATTATTTCAAAGAAAGACTGAACAAACCAAGTGCTGATTTTGCATCTTCAAATGAATTGGGAGAAGAGGCATCCATCACATATATTATAGCATGCGCCTCTTCATAGTACTTCTCCCAAATTGTTCGCAAACCAACCTGCCCAAAAAAAAATTGTAAGAACAAAGAACTAGAAAATTCGGGAGCAGAACTCCCATACAGTAATCAAACAAACCGGAAAGAATCAAATTATAAAAGATTTCTCCAAACTAAAACTAAAAAATTCATCGTACTTGTACACAACACGCATTATTTATAGTAGATACTGGAAGGGCTGCCCTGCTTCTAATTAGCCAGTTTTGCCTAATTATGCTATAAACAAAAGAGGGATATTTTATATGCGAAAACAAATTTTGGTTGAGTCAAGATGAAAGTTTCATGAGCAATTTACTTGGTCTTAGCTACCTGAGCTCTTAATTTCCAGCTGGGTGTATACAAAAAATGAAAAAAAAAAAAAAAAGGTTTTTCAATTCAGGCTGCAAGGAACCAAGTTTTTGCTTTTTTTAGCAAATCAGAAATACTGAAAAGATAAGGGTGGAAAATGGAATGGAACACACCTGACCTCCTAAATCCCAAAGGACAAGCTTTGCATTGGTTGCCTCAATTCTGCCAATGTTAAGGCCAACTGTCGGTACTATCCTGTCTGGCGGCACACCTTCCATTTTTGAGTAAATCGATTTCACCTTCTCTAGCAGAGTCTATCAATCAAGGAATCAATATTTGAAATAAAGTTAGATAAGGTAAGCACTAAATCCAGTACTGCACTGAGTTTGAGAATAACTAAATATATTGCATGTTGGTTTTCTTCTTATTTGCAAATAATACCTGCCACTAGGAGATTGACAGAAAGGATACTTTGGTAAATATTGACATGCTTGCCCATAGTCCTAATGAGGACCTTTTATTTTTCTAAATCCCAAATTCAGTTATAAGAAAGCCAAGTCTTTGGATGTCAAACTCTCGATGAACAGTTTTGAAACAAATTTATTTAGGTCATATGGGGTGTTATAGAGAAATAACCCCAAGGTAAAAGTCTAAGAAACACCACATGTTATAGGAAAACATGCTAAAAAAAATTATTGCGAACTGAGTAGCAATCTCAACTAAACTACACTGGCCAACTAGTACAAGCATTTTCTACATACCGACAACAGCAATATTGTATCAGTACTATAACTGTGATGACCGGTAATGTGGTTGCAGTGACAACAAAAGTGCAACATTCAAATCTCATTATACAGATTTTAGTTCATAGAAGACAAGGTTACAGTAGCAGTCAAGATATTAAGAGATTGTATATGACAGAAGTGTGCCAATCCCAACCACAAAGCAAAACCAACTACATTCCATAAAAGAATTTACTTCTTTGGCACAATTATAAGCAGGATGGATCTGTATCTTGTGGTACTTTACATGACCGGTACTAAGCTTAAAAACAAAATTTAAGTCTGGGTTAGAGAAAATTCACAGTTTTTCCAGCTTTATCAATTCCCAGAATAAGCACGTGAAATTCGGTCTTGCTGAACACATACTTCCATAGCCCATAAAACAAAGAAAACATGTCTTCCTCTTTTTAAAATTTCCCCTTTTTTGCAGGATATCAATCTATTTCAGTAACAAACTTCATGCTAATATCATCATACAAAACCAGTGATTTCTCTGCATTATAATGACAAAAAAAAATAGGAATAAAGACTAAGATATAGAAATTAGCAGATAAGAGGTCTGTTTGAATCTATGCTTTATTGACCAAGGGTAGACTGTGCTAAATTGGGAGACTTAAGTTTTTTTGAAGGTTAGTGGCTTTAATGAAATTGGGAGACTTAAGTTATAGGTCAAATGCAAAACTATGCAGCTGAATGTTAAATAATGCAAAATTGAATTAAATCTCGGCTTAAATGCACAACTGAAGTCAACTGAAGTCAATACGGAGCTTAATCTTGGCTTAAATCTCGGCTTAAATGTGCCAAATGAGCTATTGTAGCAAACAGGGAGTTGTACGTTAGTAAGGTTTCAAACCATGATTTGTAAAATCTATCGGCAGTCCAGGATCCGATAATTGGGCGAAAAAAATGGTTGAATCGGAAGAGACTCACCGTGCGAGGTACGCTGATTATTCCTTGCAGTTTGTTTTTGACTGCGTGATTCTTCAGATTTGATTTTGAACCGAGTCAATTCTTGAAAGGCAAAAGATCAAAGGTGGATGTGATTGATTGATTGATGATCGGAAGAGAGATTTGGGTAGCGTCAGTCAAGTATGTTTTGGTAATTAAGCAAAGGAGAAAGGACTAAAGGAGAAGAGAAGATGGATCTGTCGGGTGGGGCCCGATGGATGGTTAATAAACTGGTCGCTGAGATATGAACATCTCTTGGGCCGGGGTATAGTAGAGTTTTTGACACATTTTGTCATTCAATTGGACTGTGGATTATAAATTAGATATATTTGTTTCATAAGTAAAGTTGATGTGAACTCAAATCCTTTGTTTACAATTTTATTTGCAACATATATTTATTTATTTATTTATGGTTTGACTCCTTTATGCTGATATGTGAAACACTCAAACCTGACCTGAGCTTCTAGCAATGCATTGGGCTCAGGCTCATACAAGGATGGATGGATTAAGACGCTAAGGTCAAATGCGGAGCCCTTTCCGGCCCAAGTGGCAGTCTGGCGGACTAGTCTTATAGCTGAGTCTGACTGATCTTCTCAGGCGCGTCCCACGAGTATCAAAGGTGCTTCTGAAGCGTGTCATGTGTTTAGTTTAAGTGATCCATATCAAATTTAGCATAATTATTTTGCTATTTTATCTTAGGACTCAAGTCAAACTATAGAAACAAACTATGGCGGAAGCAGAAAAATTTATAGTGGTAGTCAACGAGTCAAACTATATTTGTTATGTTAAAAGTAGGGGGTCGCTAATAGCAAGCTTTCCCAAAAAAATGGTGAGGGTACAAATTTGAATCTCTTTACAAAATAAGCATAATAACCATATAAAAAGCATTAATAATGAGTCCGGCTAGTATAACATTGGTGTCATTTCGGCCTATATAACACCAACTCCAAAATCTATCGTATCGACTTCAAACGGTTAATCCAACCGTTCAAACCCTTCTACTTTATGAGTTGTGTGTTTACATGCAAAAAAAAAATATTTTCTAGTTATTTTAGTACCAAATCAAGCGGTCAAAAATCTTGAAAAATGAATGCATTAAAATTAACTTAAAAACTCACACATTTGACCGCTTGATTTGATACTAAAAAAATTCAAAAAATTATAAAATTTTGCATGTAAACACACAACTCATAAAGTAGAAGGGTTTGAACGGTTGGATTAACCGTTTGAAGTTGATACGATAGATTTTGGAGTTGGTGTTATATAGGCCGAAATGACACCAATGTTATACTAGCCGGACTCATTAATAATTGTTACTTTTATATATATAAGAGGGTTCAAATGCCTTTATTTTTTGTGTCTCCACCGTGTCTTTATTTTTAAAAACTTTAATAACTCAAAATTTAAATTATAAAAGTCAAAATAAAACCGTTAGATATGATCTATGTTATTTTTTCTATGTGTTTATAAAAAATTATCACATTTCAATTTTGTTTTTATGTGAATCAATAAGTTGAAAAATCAACGTCTAGAAATTATCCACATTAGTACATTTTTAAAAAGCTCTTGATGACAACCAAAACAAAGTTGAAATGTCGTAATTTTTTACATGTGCATAGATAAAATGATGTAAATCATATCTAACGGTTTTAGTTTGACTTTTAAGTTTCAAATTTTGAGTTATTAAAGTTTTTAAAATAGAGGCATAATGGAGGCACAAAAAATGGAGACATTTGAACCCTCCTCTAATATCAAAACGTTTGTTCCTAGGCTATGGAACAAACGCTTTGGTTTTTACATTTTCAAAGTCCAAACAGTCGATCCAAATCGTTCAACATTCAATCTATATTAAAATGTGCTTGGAGACCAAATTTTACACTTTTTGAATTTCTTTTACTATTTATTAAGACAGTTTTAAAATCGTTGTTTCAATGATCTAGAAATTTTTCACTGTTTATTAAAATCAGCGATTTTAAAACTGACTTAATAAATAGTAAAAAATTCCAAAAAATGTAAAATTTGGTCTCCAAACACATTTTAATATAAAGATCACATCTAACTGTTTGGATCGACCATTTGGACTTTAAAAATTGAAAAAACCAATTGGTTGCACCACGGCTCCGGAACAAACGTTTTAATATTAGCCAACCTGTCTCTCTCTCTATATATATATATATAATTTGAGATGCAGATTCTGACAAAAGAAATTGGTTGTTGTATCTTTTTTCACAAAAGGGAACGAACACTGACTATGCACTAAAAATTTCTCTGGCCGAGGTGACAAAGATAATACAGTGAAACTGCCACCGCATTAAATATTCTTCTGACAAAACTTTCAAACACATAAGAGTGCTCAATTATTTGTAGCCAAAGTGATTAAACTCATTTGAACTAATCTCTTTAATATTTGAAAAAACAATTTGCTAATTCAGTTGTTTAATATTACTTTTAGAAGACAATTTCTGTTTGGTTGTATTTGTCCCAAAGTTGTATATTTTTTTTTTCCAACAATATTGAACATTGTTATCAGATTCTTTTAACTTGTATAATTTAATTTTGACAAGTTAGTCCCTCTATTTTTTCTAAGAAAGTAAGAGTGGTCTTCTTTCAATGACTTCATGTCGGTACAGAAATGAGCAAAATTCTGACGATTAATAATTTTTAAAGTTTTATGTTTTCTAGAAAAAAATCTATCCTCATGTAAAATTGAACATTGAAACTCCAAGACTGTTTCATTTCATGAGTTGAAGCAGCCAGCCGATACAGACTCTTTCAACAGGATAAATTAGCTTGTTGCTTTGCCTCTCCAAAAAAGGGTAATAATGTAATAAATTGCCTGAGCATTACCTTTTTGGATGGACCAATCAGTCAAACAGCCAGAGTGACAACTTCACTTCTTGATGTTATTTTCAGATATTTGGTAAATTTTAATTTTTGTGGAGACCACTGACAAGAAATGAGAAACATTTATTTATTTTTTCTTCTTTAAGGTATGTGTCTGATATATATAACCCATACTTTCTGTCAATTCCACAGCCTAAAATATATTCACAGATTGATGATTATAACTGTAGCTAGTTAAATATGTCGAATTTGCAATGTAAAACAGGTTTATAGTTTTTTTTTTTCTTCTTTTTGATAATTCCATTCTTTCTCTTTCTCAAATTCTATAAGTAGGTATCATAGTACAAGCGATTCCCCGAGTCTTGAAGTGTCGCACACCATCAAAGAAGCAAGGTTTTCATCAAAGTTTTGAAACTTAAATATTATTTTATAACAAAATAAATCAACAGAATCATCAATGGTAGTAGACTCTTGTCACTTCTCCAAAAGGCGGTCGAGAATTAATGGAAACAAAGAAGAAATTAATTAAGTGCTCTGTTGTCTCAATGATCTGTATATAACAGAGCACACACCCATCAATCCGTGGGGCTGCTTGAAGTATTGAAAAGGTGGTCGAGCATCGAAAGTTTTGGTTTTTCAGGAGTCAATCTTGAAGCATGATTAAAGGAAGAATTTGATCTTTGGTGGTACGGGTAATTTCCCCGGTATACTGGTATGTGGTATCCTGAATATGTATGCCGACTTAGGTGTGAAGATTCCAGAATGGTTTTTGAGTTGCGCCAGTTTATGTAGGTCGTTGTGTATGTATATTTTGTTGGTTTGGACAAATAATAATTTATATTATAAGTATATTAGATATGCATATTGTAAGAAATCGAGACTAAACTGATGACATATCGCAGCAGAAACATCATCCTTGATCATAAAATTTCATTTCTAAGAAGATATGATGATAGTGATTCTATTCATAATCCAAAAACCATGACCTTGAATATTTCGTGCAGTGAATATACTTGTTCTCTTTTCAAATCATGTATAACATATCTGGTGGTGTATTCTCGCTTCTTCGGCATCTCTTTGATCTATTCACTAATTTAGAATCAATCATGGACCAAAATAGGCAGTATATAAAAGAGTGTAGATAAGGATCATGCCTGAAGCAGTGAAGAGATGCATTTCGGATCCTAATACACTGCAACAGGCAAATCAAACCGGTATGAGGATACCTGATACCAGTATGAATACTTCTCGATTCAATTTCCTCGGTATTAATACAATTTTCTTTGTATTGATTCAAAAAAACCTCTAGAAATAATACATCACATTGTGTTTACACCAAATTCCAACACATATAACTGTATAAATAAATAATTGAAATTATTGAATTTGCTTCTTAGAGTCTTATTCAACATGTTAAAAGAGTCTGGTACCAACATCTAAAAAATTGTTGTTGAAGGTCAAAATTAAAATTGCCGAACCAGTTTTGCAAGCCACTTTACAATTTTATTACCCAAATATATTCTTGGCAATTTTCAGAGTATATCAAAACTCAGAAGCAGAATATAGAACATTAGGTTATTTATCATACGGAATATATAACACTAATAAATATTAATCAAATCATTTCCACCTCAACAAAAAGAAGTAATTTCACTTGCGACCTTCCATGACTCGAAACATTACATGTACCCGGAAACACATTACTCAGCAAAAGATGAAAGCACCTCCCTAATTCCCATAACCCTCCTAAATAATGGATTAATTGCAGTACTTAGTTAAGAAATTGAAGAGATAATGATGCATTGGTGTGATATTTCCCCATTTGTTCATCGGGTCATATGAGATACTTCTATTTTCGCAGAAGCATTTGTAATGCTTTAAGGATCTTTCAGGGGTACATGGTGTACTTCCTTCTCTTGGCAACTGGAGATTCTTGAAATGAACTTGTCTTTGGATTTGCATTTGCACTTGTTAAAGAACCATCTGTACTATAGCCACTGCTAATAGCATCTAATACCCCGACCGGACTTTGCGGCATTGACTGGCAAAATGGGCTATACCCACTTAAGCTACCTTTTTCTTCCATTTCAGCATCTTCAATCATTTTGTAACATTTTAGTACCTGACAAAAATGAAAATCCTGTGATTAATTGGAAAACTAATAAAAATGCTCATATTCATTTAACATAAATGGGTCTTTTAGGCACCTTTTCAACATGGATATAAAAACTCATCAGAAGCTTGTTAATATCCTCTATATCTTTAATTGATGATAATGATAATGCAACTGCAGCAGCAATTTCAGAAGGTCTAAATTGAAGAAACTCAGCATCTACAAATCCAGGAAAATCACATGTTAGAATAAAATTGTTTATGATTAATAAGAGTCCTAACTCCCTATGCTTAATTTTAAAATTTTGTAGAACCAACCTTTTACTGTGACCAAAATGAGATCAATGCATCGAGACATAATGAGACATGATGGAGTTTGATCGAACTTGCGAAGAAAATAATCAACAAATGAGAAAGGCGTCACTGCTTGTAATCTCCAATTAAGTGTGCTTAGCACCAAAAGCTCCATTTTCTGAATGTTTTTTGCCTCGAAAACATACTTAGCCTCGTAAATCTATCAATAATGTTCATCGAAAGTTAGATCAATTACAGAGTAGAATGATGAGCGATAACTACATCTCTTATATGCATCCCTTATTTGCACCCCAAATATATTCATAATTCTTCCTAAATAGATGACAAAAGTATTTAATTATATATTATGTAGTAGGTTTTAATAACTCTGAAAGCTATTTTTTTTACTTATTTTACAAAGTCTTAACTTAATTTTCTTATAATCATTTAGACAATAAAAAATGATAACTACTTTCTATACTAGATGGAAACACTTGTGACTCAGATACTAAATAACTTCTTGTTAAATATAAACACTTCTCACGGCATATAAGAGGTGCAAAATATGGGATGCAACAATGATTTTGCATTGTACTTGTATCATTTATAAAATTTCAAACAATTTTTTTATACTTCCATAAATTCTGGTATATTATGTTTAACAGGAAATGCCACTAGGAGTCCTTTAGTTTTTTTTTTTTTTTTTAGAAAGAGAGTCCTTTAAAAGTTGTGCTAATCTTTTCCATTTTATTAACATTGAGAGCTAATGACCAGATGTATATATAACACAGTTAACTATACATCCGTCTGGTATTTTACACATTTTGTATGTGGAGCAAAGTGCTTTGGTTACTAACTTTTAAGGGCCAACTGATAATTTTGTACATTTTTGTTTTACCTGCAGCTCATGAGGGAAGGTTAAAATGGACTCCTCCATTTTGACTGCCAGAGATAAGCATGCAACTGAGAGCAACTGTTGCATCCACATCTCGCCTTTCTATAAATGTTTTAAAAATGAATGATTAAGAAATGATATCATTTATGAGGAAAATACATATCAAAATAAATTAAAACTATTGGATTTTTAACGATAAAAGTCTTACTGGCAGCTCATATGCAGAGAGAAACCGATCGAAGTAATTAATCGATAGATAAAATGTCTGTGGCCCAAAATTGAAATGCGAATGAACCTGATAAATGTAATTCAAGGAAAAATGATCAGCAAGAAAGCAAAAACAATACAAGAACAATGTATATATTGCAAGAATTTTAAGGAAAGCATATTACAAAAGGGAAAAGAAAGACAACCTTACTGATCCAGTGAATGGCATCTCTCCTAAAAGATGCTTCAAAAGAGCCATTCTTTATTAACCTCTTTAGATACCTCTGATTTGGGAGATGCTGAGACTCTCTCTCAATCAACAGCTTTATACACTCATTCTTTTGCATTGGGAAAGAACTGACAAAATTGAAGTAGAAATTATCTATTTGTTCTCCTTCGCCGTCTTCTAAGAAAAGGATACTATTGTTCTCCTCGGAGCAGAGCAGAATAGAAGAAGACAAGTCTTGTCTAATACTAATACCCATTTCTATTTGTGAGTGTGAGTTGTTGTGTTGTGTTGTAGTGTATTCACTTGCTGTTGTGGGCTTATGGGAAACTATGGTTTTTATAGGGTTGGCCGGCGAGTCCGGATCCCCTAATGTAACCCAATTTTTGAGTTTTGACGTGTACGGTGCCTATTCGGTGGTAGCGCAGGGGGCCAGTATTATTTGTGGGGTCCAGGTTCTTTAAGATTCGTGTTAGAGCACCTTGGACGGTTTGGATCAAAACTCAAAAGTTGGGTTACTGCACTGGATCTGAATTCTTGGCCGGCTGGGGTCTTTTCAAGATTACAAAAATCCTCTCCAGTTGAAGGAATTACTGGACAAGACTAGAGTACTGGACTACTGGGTCTAATGAGTAAATAATTATTTGCATTTAGTTGTGAAGATAGATTGAGCTTCAATTAATTCACTCGTGAGTTCCTCGTGGCGAGAAGGCCCTGCTGCTGTCCACTGTACACTACGATTCTTTAATAATCAGCTCGTTTTAGATCGCTTCTAGGATTTGGGTTCTTCTATGGCCGCAAACTGTGTCACGATTGTGCGGCTTGACTGTCAAGCATGATAATTGATAAGATATATACTGCAATGCATAATGGTAGCACATAGATCAAGTTTAGGTGATCTAAATTCTTGCAAAAAAAACTCAACAAAAAATGCTGGTTAGAAATCGTGCTTTTATCATATATATTATTTTTTGGCATGAAATAATTAAGATCAAAAAATTTCAAATCACTTCTAGTGATATGAACTGAATTTGAACTTGCAGGACAAAAAAAAAATGAAATATTTTAGTCAATTGTGTTAATTAGACGTGATACTCAAATCATCAATATTACTCGTTGGATGATTTAATTTTTTTTATCTCAATAGTAATTTTCATATATGAAACACAAATTACAAATATGACAAATAATAAACAATAAACATCTGTAAAATGAGAAGCATTTATTTTCTTACAAATATGAAATATATACACACGGTATTTTATCCAGACATTTATTAAAAAAAAAAATTCGCACCGCTATAACATTACATTATATGTAAAAAAATTACGAACTTAGTGCAGTGACACATGTCTTCGTCTCTCTACGGAGAGACGCATGTTTAATTCTCAATAATAACATCTAAAAGATGTTGGGATGTACTGTGCTCTTTATAAAAAGAAAATAATTACATTTTGTGCAAGTGACTGAGGTATTTTTTATTAATTGATTGGATTAGTAAAAGAGGAGGGTTCAAATGTCTCTATTTTTTTTTTTTTTAAAAACTTTAATAACTCAAAATTTATAACTTAAAATTCAAAATAAAACCGTTGGATATGAACTACATCATTTTATCTATGCACATATAAAAAATTATAGCATTTCAACTTTGTTTTGGTTGTCATCTTGAACTTGTAAAATATTAAAGTTTTTAAAAATAGAAACATAATGGAGACATTTGAATCTTCCTCCTCGTGGTAAAATATATAATTGCCAAGCATTTTTACAGAAAATATTCAGTGACTGTTCTTATTGTTATTACCGTTATTACTAATTATTTTGATCATTAACACTTTTAAAAATCTCTCTCCCGGGTGGAGCGCTGGTAAATTTATCATCGTGCTATGATGAACTTTTGAAGGTGTTTTTGACTAGAAAATAAATTTAAATTATAAAATTGTTAAACATCTATGGTGATCCGGGCCTTCCGGCTAGAGGCAGAGGGAAGAAGAGAGAATGGAGTCAATTGATTTTATTTTTTTTTTAAATATATTTATGTATTTTTTTTTAAATTTAGAGTAAAATGACATGGTATTGTAAAATTGACTCTCATTTTCCATAGAAAAATTGTATATGATCGACTCCCATAGTTTGAAAGTTTGACACTGCCCCTGATTCCAACGAATTTAAACACTTATTATTGGGTAGAGTTTTGTCTAAAATAATTTTTGAAAAAAAATGAATCTTAATATGTACAAAGTGCAATTTAAACTAGCTAAATGTTAAACGTAATATGTTATAGTGTTGTCCCTAACAGCACCTAGAGGAATGGTGAATATGGGGCTTTTTAAATTTTAAAATTATTTTCAACTAACTAGTTCAATAAATAAAAATCTCAAGTGCAAGTAAATAAATAGATGAGTTTAGAGATATTGACACAAGAGATGATAACTGAGTTCGGCAACTAAAGGCCTACGTCTCCGGAGAGTCACGAATGCTTCTCGGCGTGACTTTCTATTACTCAATGAGAAAGGTGGTATAAGGTGGAACCGATGAGCTCTTACAACAAGTGAGAAGTCAACATGGTCCAAGAAGATTGAGCACACACGCTCAAGAAAGTCGAGCACACACGGCTCTAAGTTCAACACACACTCCAAGAATCACAACTCTCACTCTAATCTCAAACTTGATCAATTTAGGTGAAGTGGATTTGAGATTGTTAAAAGAATATTGAAGTTAAAGCACAAGCAACAATGGCAAAGGCTAAACCTCACAAAGAATTCGAAATTTGTTGCTCAAAGGCGGCTGGTTGCATAGAAGGGAAACAATCAAACCTTCTTTATATAGAGAGATGACAAAAAAGGAAGCAAAATCAGGGTTTTGTCACCAACCGTTACAACGGTTGGCACAAATCTGATAATCTACGAATTAGGGTTTTGCTTGTGCTTTAATCAAATGTTCCAACATTTGACCAACTGTTCAGAACGGTTGGCCACTGGTTGGTTTGTGCTAAATTTTTCTGGAAAAATGATTTTGCAATTCAGGATTTTTTATTTTAATCGTTACAATGGTTGATAGCCGTTGGCAACGGTTGGACTCGGACAGCACAACCTCAAATTTACTTTACCATACTTTCAAATATAAAAATGATAAAATAAAATAACTTGTTCTTCATGATTCAGCCAATTCATCTAGCATTTGTTCTTAATGAATCATCTCTTGATGTTTTTCTTGATTACTCAAATTGATATAGCAATTAAATCTGCAAACATCTCAAATAAAAAAATTATAAATTTCAATATTTATATATTTTGCAAAATTAGTCAAATAAAATATTAGATTGCTTACAACAACATATAGTACATGATAAATTATCCCAAAAAAAAAAAAAACTAACATGCTCAACGAGCAATGATTGAATTCTAAGATACCAAAATGAATCTACTGCAATTAAAAGTGAATCCAAACATTTTCAAAATAAATCAAAATCAGTTGTTTCAAGATGACCTTAAAATGTCTCAAGTGAATTGTAGAGTAATGACAATATTAAATATTTGATTAATTGGTCAAATTGCAGATAAAATTTCCTTCTTATGAATATTTTAGTCCATTTTCAAGATTTGAACCAAAAATTACACAAGGCACAATTTATGATCGCAACAATAATATAATGATGATGATATTAATATGAGCTTCATTTCTCAATTGACTGTAACCGTTGCATTAAATGTGCTTTATTTATTACGGATCTAGAGATTGATGTTAAGCACTACATCGTCCACTTTGCACTGGTCTCGTTATCTTAATCAACTTTCAGATTAATTTTATTTGACAATGTACTTTCCTTTTCAATTTTAAATTTGAGAATGTCAAATACGAATATTGAATTATATTGTTACTTCATATTGTTTGGGGGTAGATGTATAAAATATTCTTGTAGTACTTGGTATATCTTTTTTTCCTCTTTAAGCATGAGATGCATATAAAATTTTAAAAATCACCAAATATAGTATGGCAGTAGATTTTGTTGAACTAAAGTATTAAAAAATGCCGTTGCTTTTTACTAAAGTAGATTTTTGAAATTTCTGCCAACAAAGTCCATCCATCCATCCAATCATGCTTTGGACGGTCAGAATTAAAATATTGGTTTTGTCTTCTCAAAACTCAAATACTCTCCCTACTTCAATCCTGGCCATTCAGACTATGAATGGATGGATAGACTGTGTTGGCAGAAATTTCCTACCCACTTAGGAAATAAATCTATTGTTATTACATGAACCTGTTATTCTAATCCCAACCGGTGATCTTCGTTGAGATTCGTGTACAAAAAAATTACTTGGTTGAGATTGGCATATGGAAAAGTTTAAACGGTTGAGATCAGAATAACAGGTTCCTGTTATTTCTTGGAAATAACAACATATTTATTTCCACCCACCTATGGACAAGATATTCAGTTTGGTTGAATCTAGGGGTGGAAATGGATCAGATACAGAGTGGATAGTGGTAAAATCAAATAAGTATCTCTTTTTATTTTTTGGATACGGATATAAATCAGATCGAATATTTATTAAAAATATATATAAATATTATTGAAAAATATGAAAGTTTATAATATTTATATAATTATAATGATGAATAACATTATTTTTTTCATAATATATATTGAACTATATAGGATATATCTAGAGGAGGGATACACTTACAACAAATTTGAGTTACAACAAAGTTACAACATTCATTTTTTTCATTTTCAAAGTCCAAATCGTCGATCCAAACCGTTCAACATGATTATCTAAATAAAATGTATTGCAGATCAAATTTTATATTTTTTTGAATTTTTTTACTATTTATTAAGATGGGTACAAAATTCAATGGTCTAAGTATGGCTATTTTTTGTAAACTACTTAATAAATAGTAAAAAAATTCAAAAAAATGTAAAATTTGATCTGCAAGCACATTTTATTGTGGAGATCATGTTGAACGGTTTGGATCGACGATTTGGACTTTGAAAATGAAAAAAATGAATGTTGTAACTTTGTTGTAACTCAAATTTGTTGTAAGTGTATCCCTCCTCATAGGATATATCTACTACTTGAATATCTAATTTTTTTGAATACGGGTCGCGGATCAAATACGGATCGGATATTATCCACTCCATTTTCACCCCCTAGTTGAATCTCTAAGCTAGCTGATATAATTTAACATGTTCCGTTAAAGCATATTCGCCTTCTCATGTTTGACCCCTGATGATAATGATATTATATACAGTCACTATGTATTAAAATAATGTCAAAGTCAATTAATCAAATTTAATGTTGCATACGTGATCGACATACGTGACATACGTCTATCTCGCACGTCCCATTATTTTGTTTATTTCACCATGCAAAACAGGAGATCCTGTAATATAAAAATAACAAGAAAGGTTATGTTTTCGCTAGCAAATAAATAAGAACCACCCCCCCACCCCCCCCCCCCCACACACACACACACACACACACACAGATGTCATCATTTTCATGTAAGTGCCAACTAGTGTACATATATATTATACAAAATTGGAGCTTTTACTATCATTAATTACGTAAGTGCCCACTAGTGTACATATATATTTCTTAAGTGCCCAGCTTTTACAAAATTGGAGCTTGTACATATATATTTCTTAAGTGCCCACTAGTGTACATATATATTTCTTAAGTGCCCACAAGTGCCGACTAGTGTACATATATCTCTGTTTCTAAAAATCAAGAAAACGGCATGAAGTACACCATTACGTAAAATTATTAATTATATTAATGCATGTTAGAACGTGATTAGGAGGTATCAAAATGTTAAATTGCCATTAACTGGAACGTAGCTTTCTATCCATTGGATGTACTTTTAAAGGAATTAATGATAACCGGCCCAATTCCCTTTTAAAACTGGCTTAATAAATAGTAAAAAAATTCAAAAAAATGTAAAATTTGGTCTCCAAACACATTTTAATATAAAGATCACATCTAACGGTTTGGATCGACCATGTGGACTTTAAAAATTGAAAAACCAATTGGTTACACCACAACTCCGAACAAACGTTTTAATATTAGCCAATCTATATATTATACAAAATTGGCGCTTTTACGATCTGTCTCTCTGTTTCTAAAAATCAAGAAATTAAACGGCATGAAGTACACCATTAATTACGTAAAATTATTAATTATATTAATGCATGTTAGAACGTGATTAGGAGGTATCAAAATGTTAAATTGCCATTAACTGGAACGTAGCTTTCTATCCATTGGATGTACTTTTAAAGGAATTAATGATAACCGGCCCAATTCCCTTTTAAAACTGGCTTAATAAATAGTAAAAAAATTCAAAAAAATGTAAAATTTGGTCTCCAAACACATTTTAATATAAATATCACATCTAACGGTTTGGATCGACCATGTGGACTTTAAAAATTGAAAAAACAATTGGTTGCACCACAGCTCCGAACAAACGTTTTAATATTAGCCAATCTATATATTATACAAAATTGGAGCTTTTACTATCTGTCTCGATCTCTGTTTCTAAAAATCAAGAAAACGGCATGAAGTACACCATTACGTAAAATTATTAATTATATTAATGCATGTTAGAACATGATTAGGAGGTATCAAAATGTTAAATTGCCATTAACTGGAACAAAGCAAAATCTCAAGTTCCAACATCTGCTTGATCGACCTACTTGAGGATATAAATTGGCTGCACAAAGGCACATTCGAAAACTCAGTTTTTGACCTAACGACAAAAATAAATTTTTCCTTGTGAAAGATTGTTTGCAATCTGAATAAAGTTCTTTTTATAAATATTAAAATTTAAAAAAACTAGATCTCATCCAGATTATGAACTTGACTCTCCAGTAATTTTTTAATTGGAGAGAATCCAAATCAGTAGTTTTTGGTAGCAAGTAGCAAGTCAAAGACAGTTGAATGGGAGAGTAGGAGGGTACTTGGGGGTTTTTAATCACTCGTGAGTTGCTTTATGCCGTGCAACGACCTATGAGATGGCTGTCCAGATCCACTAATTGACATGCATGTTAGCGATCGAATAGCGATTATAAATTTATAACATGCGTGATAGTTGTTAGACTAGAATAAATAATTGGTCCCTCTAGCTTTGACTTAAACCTAGGTCCCTAGCTGAGAATCGAACTCAATTTTTATGTTCAATAGTTGAGGACTTGAGGTAGCTAATTAATACTTCATAAAATTAAGGGGGAATTTCATGTATACCCTTCAAAAACTATATAATTACGTATTTGTCCCTCCAAATTCTATAATACTGTATTTAATCTCTTAAATTTTAATAACGAATGTATTTACTCAATTAACAAAAAAATTGAGATTAATTATATTTAATATTCTATAAAATATAATTTATCACCTAATTATCCCTTTCCCTTCTTCTAAATCGCTTCCTTCTTGCCATCAAAATGGTACCATATCACAGTTGAGTTAGAGCATAGCGTTCGTTGGTGTGTTTCAGCATAAGCATTTTCTCTTTTCCAAACACACAATGCTAGCAGAACTTTAGCTTGCATATAGGGGCGGAACTAGAAAATTTAGATAGGAGGGCTGAAAAAAATGTATAATGTGGTAAAGTGAGATTTCAGTAACTTTAACCACTAGATTACAAGTAAACTTCTAATTTCTAATATGAGGTGGGGGGCTGAACTATATTAAAAAAAGAAATTAAAAGAAAAATGGAGGTCAAGTCTCCAAATTTCATATCATGTTATTACAACAAAGGATTTTTTTCATCTAGATTTTGAACTCATAACCTCCAAACTATATAAAAACTTAAAAAAGAAGAAAATTAAATTTTAATATACATAATTAAAAAAAATTAGAATCAAGTAGGTGACTTAGCACCGATTAGAGTACACTAAGATCTATTTACGCTTGCGTGACCGGTCTTTCAACCAACCAAGCCTATTTATGTTTTTTGCCCTCAGATTGGTTTGATGAATTCTGAGTTGCAAAATGTTGGACACCTTTATTTCCAATATATATTTACTAATAGAAAGTGCTAAAGAGAGAAAGAGATGTTTGAATAATTATTTTTGTATATTGATTTCTTGAGCACAACCCGGTTCGAAGGTGTCCTCTACCAGAATTATGGCACCTTAATTAATTTGTCCTTGTGTCTTCTTGTAATGTGTTTTTTCAAGTTTAACCACATAATAAGGCTTGAGAAAGCATTTCCTATTTGGTTGCAGCTGTATTTCTGTACCAGGTACTAGCTAGCAGGAGGCCAGTACCGGCCAGTACCAGGTCAGATAAGGTGGGTCAATTTTCATTTTTCAGGTATTAGCATATGCATATCAGTGTTGTAAAAAATGTCCATTTAGGCTGATTAATCGGCCGATTAGTTATTAGCGGTCATCAAATCGTCTCGGTTTTTTCCGACTAATCGGTCGATAATTTCTTATTATGGCCGATTATTTCCGATTAATCGCTTGACGGTAACATATCCGTTTGACGACCGCATACCGTTATTTACAACACTGATGCATACTGATTATGGAAGTACTTGTATGATTGTCTTTTGGAAAATATAACACAAAGATCGAAGAGAGAGAGTACAAAGTTAATGGGTTCATCTTTAATTTATTAATTATTTTTTAATTAATTGTAGTTTTAGAATACTAAACATAATTAATCTTAATTTTCAGTATATTTGATGTATATTAAAATTATATTGGATAAATATGAGAGCTATTAGAACTTAGGAGGGTAAATATATTATAATGGAATTTGGAGGGAGAAATATGTAATTTTATAGTTTTTAAGTGATATACATAAAATTTCCCTTAAAATTAATTAGGTTATAATTTTTTTTAGTCATGTTACTTCACATTTGACTTTTTTTTCTCACTTATCTTGATAGAATGATTTCACATATTCTTATCTCAAATAACATTATTTATATAATAATGTTATTGTATCCAAAATATTATGTACATTTATAAACTGATATGACTCTTTTATATTATTTTATTGTGATTTTTACAAAGCTAATTGTGATATTTTTCATTATATAATATTTTTTTGATAAAAATTATCTTATTATAAAATTCATTTTTTTTCTTAATAAATATTTTTGTTCAGAAAGAATCCCAAACAATCATACTAATGTTATAAATTTTGTAATAGCATGATCACTGTAGCAAGCATCCCTTTCAAATCTGTGTAAGACTTTTTGCTTTGGGCTTGGAGAAAGGAAACAGTTAAAGAGGGAGAGCAGAGGACTAAATAAGGTACAGAGATGAATGTAAAAGGAGGGATTGATTGAGGACGAAAGAGGGGTGGGGCAAATGCCAAATGGGGGAGTTTATAACTCGTGATAAGCTTAAAATTGTGCAACGACCTGAGAAGTGTGTTCTAGTTGCCGTTCTCACCCACTTGTTACTCCCAGTATTATATATCTGTCCTCTCAAATCTCAATACATAATTGGTACATTTACTGTTGAGGTATCCAGAACCTTTTTTTCGGTTCAGTATTGACCATTCACATTATCTCTCCTCTTATCATTGGTACATATATCGCAGTAATATTTAAAAACTATTTTTTTCGGTTCAGTATCTTAACTTTGATCTTCTCTATTTTTTTTTAAAACTATTTTTTAAAAAATAGTGTTTTTAATTACCAATGTTTCTCGGTAGAAATATTTACAATTTAGAGGGATTGTAATTTAGAGTTGTTATTGTAATTATCTTATCGTGTTACGTTATATTATTACGATTAATAATAATATAATTTAATTTAGAGCAATATTTTCAATTTATAATAAAAATGTTTGATTGTGATATGTTCAAGAAAAAAAAAAGATAAAGGATTATATTTCCTACAAAAAAAATAATGAATTGTTTATGACCTAAACCTAGGGGTGAAAACAGTATGGATAATATCCGATCCGTATTCGATTCGTATTCGAAAAATTAGATGTGGATATATGATATCCGAATATCCGTGTGGATATGGATACTGATATGGTTTTACGTTTCAATTATCCTTATCCAAATAGTAGATATATATCATATATTTTAATATATATTATGAAAAAATATTGTTATTCACCATTAGAATTAATAAATATTATAAACTTTAGTATTTTTTAATATTATTTCAATAAATATCCAATCCAATCCGTATCTATATTTGTATCTGACTGATATCCAATCCGTATCCATATCCAGATAATAAAAAAGAGATATGGATATAGTTTTACCACTATCCGATCAGTATTCGCTCGGTTTTGACCCCTACCTGAACCAATTCAGGACCCGACATCTATCCGGATCGAAACTACTAGACCCGAAGGTTCAGATATTAGACATAATATCTGAAATTGGATCCGATTTGATTTAATTGCAGATCAATTTTGGACCCAAATTCTTTTCGAAGAAGGATTGAAATCTAACCCATCCCAACAGCACCTATAAATATCACTATCACTCGTCTTCATTTTCTTTTTCTTTTCTTTTTTGTTTCAGAGAAAAAAGGGACAACAATAAATCGAAATTATATCTGTCATGTTTTACACATCAAAGCTTATAGAAATAAACTTTTCAACAAAATAATGTAGTTTGTAAGAATTTCATGATAATTATCCTTGAGAGTGATAAAGATTTCTCGTTTGATACTTTATCAGCATTAATTTTATGAAAGTACAAAGAAACATTATAAATGAGCCATTTTAAGAGAAAGGTAAACAAAAACATTTTTGGTTTGAAAATAAAGTGAATAAGAAATGCATGCGCACAAGTAAATGAACAGTGCAGTGTGCAGATGAGCAGATGGCAATCAGAAATTAGTTGGAGATAAAGTTGTGTGGCTCCCCTACTCTAAAAGTTGTTGCTTGCTTTATGCGGTAACCAGTTTGACTAGCTTTTTAGCTCAAACAGAATTGCTTTAATAACAAAACCAAAAAAAATATAATATATATATTGATAATGAGTCCGGCTACTATAACACTAGTGTCATTTCAAACTAAATAACATTACATCTTAAATCATTGGATCTACTTTAATATTTGTGCAAGACACTAGTGTCATTCCAGTCCTATCTTGTGCACGAATATTAAAGTAGATCCAATGATTTAAGATGTGGTGTTACTTAGTTTGGAATGACACTAGTGTTATAGTAGCCGGAACTCATTGATAATATGCTACGAGAGCCTGTTCCATTAGATGAAAACCAGTTTAACTTGCAACCATTCCTAAACTCTTAATTCCCTAGCAAATGCTAATGTTAGTCCCAACCTAAGACTAACCTCCAGTACTAGGTTTTTTTTTTTTTTCCATTCCTACAATTAATACCGTATTTTCTTCAAACACAATACAAAGGATATCGACAGAACCTGCACACATTCCTATCTATAATCAACAAAAACCTGGAATAATCAGAAAACAAATTTATCTAAAGCTAAGCCACTTTTATCAGGGTTGTGGTTATAACTAAACTTATTGCATTGAAACTTAGACAAAATGCAATATTGAGTCTTCATCAGCTCTCCTCTTCTTGGTATATATAGGACCATCTCAGTGTCTTTGGGATCTCACACCCTCAGTTTGATGGATATCGGACTTACTTTTGGGTTCTGATGGGCTTCATAATCATTCAATCCGTTTTTAGATTCGTACACACAAAATTGACGCGAGTGTGCACGGTTTTTAAAGCAGATCGGACGATCTTGGAGTCCATCGAACCTAAAGTAGATTCAATAGACATCGATCGGAACTACTTCGCAGTCCAAGGGTATTGCTTCTATTGCTTATGGGATTCATTCTTATGTAGAGTCTTTGTCTAATATTCGACCACTGACATAATTAGTAACATTATTATTTCTAACGGTTTTGATCTTAACTGACTAAAAGCAAAGTTCACTTGTGTGTTTCCAAAGTGTACAACATAGAGCACTGAACACTACTAGAAACCATGTTCTTTGGTCTTTGCCTATCTGCAAAGATTAGTTTAGAATATCAGTACAATTGTCCATAGACTTTAATATAATAAATTAATTGGTTTAATTATTATCAAAATAGTAGTACAGTGGCCTTACAGGTTTGATTTCCATTTCCGAATCTTTGCTGTTTTATTTATGATTGTATACTTTCCTCTATGTTTAATTGTAATAAAGCAAGCATGCACTATGCTCATTAAGAAATTTTGGTGAGTATAACTTCAAAATCTATTAGATTGGTTTTAAATGACGAATTGAAATCATTAAAACCAATCTACTTCATGAGTGATTTGTGCACATGCAAAAATTTTGAACTTTTTAATTCATTTAGTACAATGTCAAGCAGTCAAAATATAAAAAACATGAATGTTTTAAAATAACTCATAAATCTCTATTTTTTTTCTGCTTGACATTGTACTAAATTAATTTGAAAATTTAAAAATTTTGCATGTACAGCTTCACTCAGATTGATTTCAATAGTTTGAATTCGTTGTTTGAAACCAATCCAATAAATTTTGCAGGTATACTCATCAAATCTTCTTGATAAGCATAGTGCACGTTAGCCTTAAACTACAGCATAAATCAGTGGGGCTACCCACTTTTGTCACACACAAAAAAAAATAGTTTAAGAGTATGATTACTTCGTAAATGCCAAATCAAAAGGGTAGAATCGACTTAATCATCTGATCGATTGGGTTTGGATCCGGTTAGAAATTGAGATCCTAATCCTGGCCGGCAATCCAGATCCAGCTCAAAAATAAAAGAAACAGATATGATTCGTTGATGCGTCAAAAAGTCCATGGTTTTGGGCTCTTAAAAGGCCTGTCCTTCCGAGCCCAATACTCAAATTGCGGTTTCTTTCGTGGGTTAGGCTTCTTAAGAATATTTATTAGTATCAAGATATTTTATGGATTTATTTTTATATAAATAACAGTCGTATCATACGACGCTTTTCTACATTATTCTTTGTGGAGAATCGCATGGCAAAATGGCCTACTCCACGCTCTCTTTCTACTCTCAGCAATTTCTTCAGCTCACCCACCACCCATAAACCCCATAAACCCATTCCTTCAACTCTCTCATCTCTTCTCCTTTCTTCACTGCATCCCCACAATCCCCAATCCTTCTACCCCTTCTTTGCTCTCGCCTTCAAATACGGCTACTCTCTCAACACTCAGCTCTTCAATTCTACACTCAATTACATTTGTAAATCCCGATGTGTAGACCAAGCCCTGTCTCTGTTTCGCGACCTGGTTCATGGTTCGACGATCCCTCTTGATGTCATCACTTATACTTTGCTCATCAATGGTCTTTGCAAGAATGGGAGAGTGGATGAAGCCATGGATTTGTTGCATGAGTTGAAAAGGAGAGGCCTTTTCGCCGATGTGTACGTGTATAGTTCTCTTATTACTGGATATTCTGACATGGGTCTTTTTGACAAGGCCAATGAGTTATTAGATGAGATGTTACAGGTGGGAATTGAACCTAATCTAGTCACTCTAACTGGTCTGATTAATGGTCTTGCAAAATATGGTCAGTGGGAGAAAGTACGCAAGGTGCTTGATGAAATGTCCCAGAGAGGAATTTCTCCTGACACTGTTACCTACACAAGCTTAATTAATGGGCTATGCAAGCAAGGTATGTTTGAAGAAGTTACAAAGGTGTTGGATCAAATGGTAGAGAGAGGTCAAAAACCGAACACCGTTACTTACAATATTTTAATCAATCAATTATCCAAGGATGGTTCAATTGACCATGCTTATGCTGTTCTACAAAAGATGAAAGAGAATGGTGTTAAACCGGATGTGGTTACTTACAACACATTGATAGTGGGGCTTTGTGATTTGCTTAAATTTATGAAGCACTGGATGTGCTCAACGAAATGCTTGATGGGAAGTCTGGTGTTGAACCAGATGTTAAGACCTTCAATTCTCTAATACATGGGCTCTGTAAAGCGGGTCGTATGAGCCAAGCCTTGGAGATACAAAAAACTATGAAAAAGCGTAATTGCATGTGTAGTGTGATCACGTACAACCTACTGATTGGTGGCTTACTCCGAATCCACAAGAAACACAAGGCTATGAGGCTATTTGAGGAGATGACCGAGTTTGGCCTTCACCCGAACTCGTTTACATTCAGTATTATGATAAATGGGCTTTGCAAAATGAGGCAGGTCAACTCAGCTGTGGAGCTTTTGAATCAAATGCATCAACACGGGCTGAAGCCAGGTCCTTTCGACTTGAGCCCTTTGATCAAGACTATGTGTGATTTGAACTTGTTTGACGAGGCAATGAGTTTCTTTCATGAATTTGAGAAGAGCTGTGAGCCTGATATGACATCTTTCAACACCTTGATTTACAGTGCCTTAAAAATTGGCAAGTCTGAAGTTGCACAGGAGTTGCTCAAGAAGTTGCTCGAGAGAGGATTATCGCCGGATCTCAAGACGTACTCATCTCTAATTAGTTTCTATTCAAGAAAGGGAGATATAGATGAGGCGAAAAGAGTGCTAGGGCAAATGATTGCAAATGGGATTTTGCCTGATGTGGCGGTTTATGATTCGTTAATTAAGGGCTATGGTCTTCTAGGAATGAGAGAAGAGATAATGCAATTGCTCCGTGAAATGGCAAGTAATGGCGTGGCGCTTGACCCAAGGTTTGTATTGACGATCTTGGATTCTTTAGGGATAGATGGGGAAGACAAGGGAAGGGGATTTTTAAAAGACTTGCCCGATTTCACCGAAGAGGTTTTAAGGGGAAAGGAATTTTCATGCAATGAGTTGGTGAAAATGCTGAGCAAACCTGACTGTGGTTCTGATTGAAGAAATTAAATGATATGGATTATTGGTAGCTCAATTGACTGTCGTTCTAAAATGTTTTTCAGGCTCATCAGTACAGTATTATTTTGGTGAGATAGTTGATATTTCCAATTTTGATTTTTCGTTTTTGTTTTCATTTTTGTTATACTGAATTTTTATTGTTTAAAGAAATTTGTCAAGTATACATTTATCGTGGTTAAAATTAAGCTTTCGATCAGCGCAATATTGCCTTATGTAGGTGCAATCGAGCAACCGAAGGTAATACTGTCAAACGAAATTTTGTCTGGCACGTACCAGTATGTGATTGAATGAATTTGTGCACTGGTATGATATGATGTAATATACACATGTTTTTTTTAGCACAATATGAGGATCGAAACTCTTAAATCACTTTCAGTATACAAGCAATGAACTTCAAATCTAAGACATTCAAAAATACACATGCTCTTAATTATCAAACAATTTAAGTAACATGAAGCAGCCTCAACATTCAGTAATCCCAATTAATAACTCAATAAGAGCATGAAACCATAGTATCTGCAAAGTAATGAAAACTGAATTTATAATTTTATATACATCGTATGTTTCGCTTATATCTCCATGCACGTACCTTGAGTTGAAAAAAGAGAAATGTCGAGTATATGTTATGGTAAGATATCAACAAATAATATGTGACATTTGAACCCAGACTTGTGATATGATCAAAGGAGGAAAATTGCTTCAGTTTGAAGGTGTTGATTGCACTGAAGTTGAAACCTGAAAGATCTCCGGTAGCCAATCATTGGCCGCCACGTCACCATGTATGACAAATCCCGCAAAACTAACGTAATGTGCATAATTTCTTTCCTTGTGACTGCCAGCGGGTCCCACCTCCCATCCAGACCTCCTGGACGTACCGCCTGCCTGAGATCCACTGCTGTCATGTCTATGCAAACCATGTAGGGACAGCTTACCGGGTCTTTGCCCCGGATCCGAATGTCTCGGGGTACCTTGTAGGATTGGCATACTGGATCTTTGACCCAAATCCGAATCAGCTTGTATCTGCCGTTGACTTGATAAATTCCGAACAAGAGACTCCAACGGTGCACTGATCCTGCCATGAAAAGAAACTAGACTCGCTGCTCGCTGGTACCGTTTCGCTAAATCTAAATCTTGCCTCGCGTTGTAAGGTTGTACCGTTACCGGGTGAAGTTGTGGATCTGGATCAAGATCAGGATCAGGATCTACTTGGAACATCTCAACTACAATCTCAACTGCATCAGAACACCGCTCGTCGGCTAAATCTGCCATTAGAGATTCACCAGCTGCTGCTACAATCGGATCAGACAGATCGGCACGGCAAACAGGACATGTGATGTGAGATGATAACCACCTGTCGATGCATTCCGCATGGAAAACATGGCGGCAACCTGGCAGGAGCCGAAGCATCTCTTCGTCAGAGAATCCACCGAGACATATGGCGCATTCTGGTCCATAACGAAGTTTGGTCGGCTTGATGCATTGGACCCTGGAGAATGGTATTGAAGGGAAGGAGTCAATGGTAGTTCGGTCGAGGCCTCGGCGTCGGCGGTTAGGAGGAGTGGCAATTGCAGCGGCGGTGACAGCAGCAAGAACCGCGGCTTGTGAAGAGGTGTTACGGTTCCGGTTCCGGAGGCAACGCCGCAAGTATGCCGTGATGAAACCAAGAAAAAAGAGTGCGACGATGACGACTCCAACAAGGATGAAAGTGATCAATTTAAAACCGCCAATGCCACCGATATGGATGTTGGGGTGGGGGGAATGGGGGGCAGCAGTAATGGTAGAGGTTTGATGGAGGGAAAGGAGGATTGCTGGGATAATTCTCAATGGTCCACGGTGGACCGGAAGTGCCATGGAAGCTCCATTGAAATGGAGAAAAGAGAGTTGATATATGTGGAGAACGTGGAGGGATGTTTTTGGGTAAAAGAGAAAATATTAGATAATACGTTAATCCAATTAATTAATAATAATATTATTAATTGGAGAGGCTTATTCAAGTTTTCATTTGCTGGAAAACGAGAGCAAGGCCAGACATATATATTTAGGGGTGCAAACGGATCGGATACGGATACGGATCAGATAGTGATAAAATCATATCCGTATTCATATTATTTTTCAGATACGGATACAGATCGGATATTAGATGGATACATATACGGATCGGATATTAAACGGATACGGATACGGATATCGTTTTTATAATAGTGAATTATATAAATTTTTCATAATATATATTAAATTATATGATATATTTTTACTATTTGAATACGGATAATTAATATTTAAAACCATATCCATATCCGTATCCGCACGGATATTTGGATATCGGATATCCGTATCTAATTTTCGGATACGGATCGGATACGGATCGGATAATATCCAACCCGTTTGCACCCCTACATATATTGGGTTTAATTGCTCTAATAATAGTATATATAAATATTAACATTAATTTTTTCCAGTTGGTACGCTAAAAATAATATTATCTTGAAAAAAAAAAGTTTTTAATTGTGTAATCCAAATTATCATTCATTTCAAAAGTGTTGATCGGTTACTTCTATAATATATATTAACTTAGCAGAATGATAGTAAGCTAACGTTATTTTCAGAAGAAAAAAAATATATATACTTTTAGATTGCACTAGATATAAATAAAAGTATTTGTTATTATTTTCTTGCATAAAAAGTTTCTTGAGCAATGTAAAGGTTTAATATCCAGTTGGACTTATATTAAGTTATGACATAATGTTCGTATGAAGTGACATTTGGTCAAGTTCTTATATATAATCATATGCAATAACTATTGTGCAATGATAATTAGAATATTAAAAAAAAATGACAAATTTGCTTGTCCTTTATGGACCCAGATAAGATACCCATCAATGGAAGGAGCGCAGGTTGGGTCCGATGGGTTTCGGAACAGTCCGATCTACTTTATGTTCGTGTGCACGATTTAAAGCAGAGCGAAAGTGACGGGTGCGAATCATAAAACAGATCAGACGGTCATCAAATCCATTGAACTCATTTGAGTCCGATGGGCATCGGACCCAAATTGACCTCCAATGAAAGAACTTCCCCTGGATTGACCTGTGATGTAAAAAGTTGAATAATACTGGAGTTCTCCATTATGCCAAACGATCTAAAAATGTTCATTACTTATACTGGAAAAATATAGTCCGTAATTTTTATTTATTTAATAAATATTTAATGGGAAATAATTTTAGTAACTACATATTCTCATTAAATCCATGAACATTAACATTTCCTGCTAGATAAAGAAGGGAGATATCAAAGTGGTTTTGTAAGAGAACTCAGATAAGCATAAGTTGATGCTATATTGAACAATGTGTCAGCATACTTGTCAACCGTTTGATCTCGTGAAAATATGTACAATTGTAATTTGTAGCATTCTTTTCTTTCTTTCTTTTTTCTTTTTTTTGTTAAGTGAAGGGTATTAGGAATTTCTTTTTGGTCCGGAGTTGATATCTCCAACTTCCAATAATTTAAAATTTATCATATTCCGAAAAAATAGGATGGTATTACCTCGAATTGGACTAAATTTTGGCAAAACTTGTATAATTATTTTTAATAAATAAGGAAATGAAGTTAAGTACTTAAAAACATTTTTAGAGCATTTATATTTAAATTACAAAGCAATTATAAAGAATGATATGGCAACTAATAATTTTAATTACAATTAAAGACATAAAAGTATAAAACAATAGCTGATTTTATATGCAATCAACAATTACAGAGATATAAAATTTAAAATAATAAAAATATTAAACCACAACTAAAACTAAGTAATTGCATAAATTTAGGTGGTATGCAATTAATTTAGAAATAATGAACCGCATGCCAACCACATATGGTGATTCCCGCAAGAGACATTAAAAAAGAAATTAATGTTGGATTAACAGAAGTCCTTGTTTAAAAATAATTACTAAAGTTACTAATATGATATTATCTTATACAATTTCATAAATGAAGATACTATTAGTGATCATATACTGGTAATTATTTTCTTCTGTAAACTTCTAATTGTCGATTATTATTCAAAAATACAGATACAAAATAATAGAAATATTACAGTTACTTTTAAGTTCTCACTGTAGAAAATAAATAATTAATTGTCCATTTTGCAACAATCATGTTTATATTGCCAAAAGACATTTTACTTTTCTAATCAAATTTCCAAAAAAAATGAATAGTCAAGCTGTCTTGTGTAATTGCCAAGTGTACTGGCAATAACCAAGTGTGCAACTTTAGAACGATTCAAATTTTAGATAGAGAAGTTCAAAATTCGGAATATTAGTGTACTTCCTTTAAAACATTCAGAATAGACGAATTAAACATCTTTTTACTACAGTAAACATCTATTTGATCAAAGTGGCAAGCATGAGACAAAGTAGTCATTTTCTCTCTGTATACCGCTAGAATTTTAAAAGTGAATTAGTATATTACAAAACTGAATAGCCATTACCCATTAGCATATTTTAAAAGTGGTAAACATGTTGAGTAGCCATTACCCATTAGCCTATACCAGTCTGCTTAAAAACTGAATTAGTATATTACAGCCTAACCCTCACCAATCACAAAGGCGAGAATTTTAAAAGTACTACTATAGAAAACTATACCACATTATTATATTATACATAGTATCACGAGCACAAGTACTTAAATGTCCAACATATGTAATTGATCCAGCGGTAGAATGGACTCATGCACAGTTCGGAGATGACTGTAGCAACCCTCACTGGTATCAAAGAAAGCCATACAACTCCAACATACATGCTTCTGGCACTTGCACTCGACATGATTGCACCCGTCAACTTTTTCTATCACAAACCCACATTTTGCAGGGCAATCTCTTACATTCTCCCTCCCGTTTCTCCACTCGACCAGTGACAGATCTGGGTCTGCTTTGTACTCCTTATACCGCTCGCAGGTCACAAACGGATGGTATTCTTGATGGCACTTCCTACATGTCTCTGTATAGCAGGCGCCACAGACAAATAGCTCGTCCTCGTCCAAGCCGGGTGAGGCGAGTTTGTACACCGAGGGGCAGTCGGGAGCCGGGCAGAAGCGGTAGGTGGCAGCATTGGTGGCAACGAAATATCCGAGCGATGCACGGAACAGCTCATCAATGCGCTCGGTGGAAAGAAGGGCCTTGAGATCAAGGAGGATGATTGGCCTTCTACAGCCTTCCTTGAGGCAGCAGAGAGGAAAGCCTTCACGCGACCGGATAGCGCTCTCAAACTGGTCCATGAGGCATGTGCGACAGAAACTGTGGCCACATGACTCCAGCTTGTAAGGTTCATCCAGTTCACAGAGACATATTGGGCACAGGTTCAAGTCAGCGGAAGTTTGACCTGTTGTACCTGTATCATCAAAGGAAATACAGGTTAAAATTCCAATGCACATAAAAAATTGGACTGCCTGTTTATAGGGATCATGGTGGGTAACAGTAGTTACTGTACAGATCCACTGGGATATCTTTTTTATATTGTTTCTCTGCTACAATTTTTCTTATGTTTTGGATTGCATAACTGAGGGTAATTTGAAGCTAAACAATGTAAAAGTGAGTTAGAAGCGTGGAAAATTATTCAATTAACGACTTAAAACGACCAAACGAGTAAAGATTCTTGTTTCAGACATCATTTATGGTTTAGCACCACAATTCAGAGTCAACAAGATACTGTTAAGTGTTGTTTCTCCGTTCATGAGAGACATACCTGCGTCACAACCAATGGAGGCTGCCACTTCAGCAACCGCCTCCTCTACTCTCTGCTTATCCTCCATACTTCCTCTAACATAGAGCACGTGCCGTCTTGTATTGAGGCTAAATTCAGACCCGGGGGCCCTCACTTTCAACAAACCCAGATCTGGACCAAACCACCTGATTACCTCCTTCATCAGATTTGGCGGTAGGCCCAGTCCCTTGAGCTTTATCTCTAAATGCTGCTTCTCATGCAATTGCACAAGTGAATCCAAGAGCCTCTTTTCGGCTTCCTTGATCTTCTGCGTTGTGCCAAATATTTTCACGTTAAGGCATTGACGGTCGTACAAAATGTATGTTTGAGTCTCCTTCTCAAGTGCACGCAGGATACTGATGCCATCTCGAGTGAGGACCAGATGGAGAAGGGAGGGTGTCATGCCCGGATGGCTGAGATCCAGGGTTTTGCCCTTCATAAGCAGCTCCAGTGTCCGTCGCAGATCTGCTATGGTTTTTGTTCCGTTTGCTGTGACCCGTACCCTGAAAGCCCCATTTTCATTCTTCTCAATATTGTATGAGATACCTGTGTACATGCATCAATAGCATAAGTTGTTGGTGCATAAAGAAATAAGACGCTAGTACCATATCTTCATTTCTAATAATTTTTATTTTTTTATTTTCTTCATTTCTAATTGCATAGGTGAGGTTAACATGTAGCTATTTAAACTAAATACCAGGATGGACTGGCTAAAGTTGTAATTGTTTGATAAAACCTACCAGTTGGTTGCTACCACTAAAGGAGAAATCAGTTGAGTTTACCCTTTTTGTTCTGAAAACTCCTGAGCTCTGACTGTATCTCTTCTTTGACAACATTGTAAACACGCGCGGAGCATGTGAGGGAGGTAGTAAACACATGCTGGCACTGAATAGTCTGCCACGGAAGGCACCCCGGCAAGACACGTCCCTCAAGGTGGTCAAGTGCCTTTGCTGCCTCCAGATGCAAGCTCCCATTGAAGGTGATCACAGCCTTCATGACAAAATCATTCGGCTCGGGTGTGAACACCTCCACCCGGAAGTTTTTCTCAAGAGAGTTCTTGTCAGGCATGTACTCCCGTATCTCCCTTACAAGAGCCTCTGCGCAATCAGCTTCTGATGGCTGGGCCCCTGCAGGGCCTCGCAGTATACGAATGTCCAGTATCTGCCGACTGGTCGCGCTGTGGATTGCCTCACGTATCTCCTTCTCAGATGCATCCCGTGGGATTCCAGTCACAAATATGCAGTTTTCAAACTTAGTGCTGATCTCGCAATTCACATAGCGGTTTCCTATAGCAAGCAAGAACATGTCACGCACAATTATTGGAGCCTCCCCTTTTGAACACGCTACAAGTGCGACCCCCTTGCTTGGCCGCCTCAGCCAGGAGACCTTGGCACGCACTGCAGGAAAAGGAAAGTTGCGGTGGTCAGGGGAGATCAATACTGGGACCGCCTTGAGAAGGGTGCCTTCAAATTCTAGACCATTTAGGGTTTTGACAGCATACTCCGCCTTATCTGGTGTTAGAAAGGTGACACGGCCCCACTTGGTGGGGTCCATGCAAGCTACCTGGCCAGACCCCACAAATTTGTGCACATTTGCCATACCACCGTATGCACACTGGTCAATCATGCAAAGAAGGTCCTTTTCCACCAGAGTTTGCGCGTTGGGATGGAAAATGTCCACTGTCAGAAAGCGTTTGTCCAGCTCGAGATGTTTGATCTCACCACCCGACCCGAGAAGAGCAACTTGCGGAGGTCCACCTGGTCCGCCTCGAGCTGGATACAGAGTCCGCTCCCAGCACTCATCCTGCAGCCACCTCTCCTCACGGTCCAGTGCATTACTTACACATGCATAGATCTCCCACAAATCTTGTTCCATGGCAAAGATCTGTATCTGATCACCATCAAAATCAACCTCTATGCTTATACGGTCATCCATGCAATCCTTTCGAACCTGTGCAATGAGCCTGTGCAAATTCTGGCATGACCTACCACAAAACCTCTTTAGCACACTATTGGCAACTCCAGTTATTGATCGCATATGCAACTTGGAGCTTTCAATCTTCTCTCTGTCAAAGGGAGTCTCAATTGTGCACAGATCCTCATAATCAACTACCGACACACAAACCAGATAATGGTTTACAGACGATAAAATCTCCCCAAAAGCAACCCAGCCAGGGTTATTGTTATACACCAACAAAGAGCACGACGGGTGTAACTTCACATTTTGACCTGTCAAGGCAACCTGATAACCTAACTTATCATACCCCGAAAACACGGCAAGGTTTTCTACGAGACAAGAGAGTATAATCCGTTTAAGAGACTTATCATGCAAGCTCCTCCTGTCAGGGTCCCACGTCCAATAGCTCGGTACAATGGTACTAACCTCTTGCTTCAAGCAGTACTCCAGTTCTCTCGCGGTTTCTTGACACCGCCTCATGGATTTGGCATTTATGCTATTCTCCCAGCACCACCTGTTGCGGTTGTCTCTCTCCTCCTCCCATTTCTTGTAAACTGAAAGTAGTGTAAAAAGGTCTCCATCAGGGTGACAAAAGGGGATTTTGAGACAATCCGCCTTTAATTTTTCTTCGTCGGACCCAACCCGACAAAATATAGAACTTGCATTTGCCATAACCGCTGCTAGAACCAACCCCTCTTTCCTCAACCCACACGCAAAACAGTCTAGTATCATCTTACCCAAGCGGGGTTCGATACCGAGTTTGACCAGAGATTGACCAGTACTAGTCAGCAAGTACCCATCATCCTGTGGAATAATTGCTCCTAAATGTACCAAATTCCTAACTGCCTTGTCTATCGCTTCTGGGCTGGGTGCATCCACAAACTCAAATTCATTGACATCTTTTACACCTAATGCCAGAATCCTCAGTACTGCAGTACCAAGGTGTACTCTCTTTATCTCCGGTTCCTGGTGTAGCTCCATTGCATGGAATTCCTCTTCAGAGTAAAGCCGGAAACATTTACCAGGGGAAGTACGACCTGCCCGACCTGCTCTTTGATTAGCTGAGCTTTGGGTGATCCAAGCCACCCTCAGCACATTCATACCATTCTTCGGCTGGTACCGACATTCTTTCATCATTCCAGAATCAACCACGAATTTCACGCCCCTTATTGTCAAAGAAGTCTCAGCAACGTTGGTTGAGAATATGATCTTTCTTTTCCCTGGATAACTTTTAAAAACCCGGGCCTGCTCTTCAGGAGACAGCTTCCCATGCATCGGCAGTACAACAGCCTTGGGATTAGCAAAACTCTCACAAGCATGCTCCACTTCGATCTGAGATGTCAGAAAGGCTAGAATATCACCTTCCCCTTCACTCTTGTGTATATTCGCTACTGCTCTTATAGCATCAGAAACATAAGATCCAAAGCCATTGGTCTCCCTGTCATTTACACTCGGGAGATATTTAATATCCACCGGGAAATTTCGACCTGAAACATGAAATGCACCACAACCGTAAAAATACTCTGCCAACTTGCTGGCATCAGCCGTTGCTGACATTATAATAAGCCTTAAATCCATCCTCTCTAGAAGTTTATTTTTTATTAGTGCCAGCAAGAGGTCAGTGTTGAGGCTCCTCTCATGAGCCTCGTCAACTAAGATGTATGAGATGCCATCGAGGGCAGTTCCATTCATGCAATGCTGGAGCAAGCAGTGGTCAGTCGTAAAAATGACTTGGGATTTGAATTCTTGGGAGGATGAGTAGGAGGGATAGGCCACCACATGGTTGTCCGTATAGCATCCGGCAGCTTCCTCACCCACCCGCTGTGCCAGAGATACGGCGGCAATCTTGCGCGGCTGTGTGCACACAATCGAGCCATCATTGGCAAAACCGGAGTCGGCCAAGTACTGAACCAGTTGTGTGCTCTTGCCTGAACCAGTCTCTCCAATTAAGACCATAACCTGCTAATATAGATGAAGGAATTAACCAATACATAAAGAAATACTGACCAGACCAACAAATAACAAACAATTAATTAATGGCTCCGATTACTGGTACTCGAAAACTATGCCCGAGACTGAAAAAGCTTACTATTTCTAACAGTTAACAAGGTAAAAGTAGTTTTAACTGTTTTCTAGTACAGAAATAATATATTTTCATTTAGACACCCAATTAAATATTGCTGGATGGCTTTGTATTTCATGTCAACGAGAGGACATCCTTTATTCTTACATTAAGGATTTCTGCATTTACCAGATATCTATTTTTCTCCAATAAAACTTAAGATTATTATAGTTATTGCAAAATAGTTAAACAGGGGATTTAAATATTTTCAATTTCAAAGGGAGTTGTCAAGTCTTCAATACCCTGACAATTGTCTCAGAAATTTGCAGAAAATTCATTATTTGTAAAAAAAAATTCAATTAATGTAGAAATTCTTTGGTACAAAACAAAATCTATTCAAATTTTTTGCATCAAGCTAGCATCTAATAGTTGTTACTGCAAAATAATTCAGGCATCTAGTTCAAGCGCAACATAATTAAATCACTATTCTATACACCAAATACATATTTGTTTAGCACTAAAAGGGAGAAGTAACCTGGTTAGCAAAAATGTGAGTCAACATTTTTCTCCTACATCCATACACTGGCAACCCATCTTCTAGCCTCCTACACTCTCTTACAATCAAATAATGTAACCGGTCAAAATCTATTTGTTTCCCCAGTTTAAAAATCCCAATTTTGTTCCCTTCTTCCGCTACCCCTGTCCCCCGTCTCAACCAAGCCAGTATACAATCCATGGCTTCTCTAAACTCCTCCAGTCGGCTATGCACTTGATCCTTCTCCAATTCTAACCCTTTCTTCCTCTCTTGCAGTTCAGCAAAAACCGCCAACCTGTTTCTCGAACTCAACAACGAAGAAACCTTTTCTATCTCAGAACCGAGTTCAAAACCCCTCTGCTCCCACTTCTTCACAGCCGGATGGGTCTCGAGGAGACCGTTGATGTGGAGCGAGAACACAGCCGCCATCTGGCGCATCTCATATGCAAAATCAGGCGAACCAGGTTCTGCTGGCGGGTTCAATTTTGTTGTCAGAAAGTGGGACCCAGCGAGACGTTGCTTCCAGAAAAAGGTAGCAGCGCCGACAGCATTATGCCAGTTGTTGTATGTCATAACAGCGGCGAACGGGCCAGTGGGGTACACTGACGAGGTGTACGGTCGGTACGGGCAAGCCTGGATTAGGGTTTCAATGTCAGAGGCGGACATGGGTTTCTTACGGACGAGGATGAGAGCGTAGGGCTGACGTGGCAGCCCCGGTTGCCGGTGCTGATCCGGAGGCCAGTACGGACGGTCTTGGCGATGGTGGTGGTTTGAATAGGAATACGACGACGACGGTCTCATGTTGTGGTTTTCGATTTGAGCGGTTTCAAGTTATTTTTTAGAAGAAGAATTGTAAGATTGAGGTGGAATGAGGGTTTAGCGGGGTTTATAAAAGGGGCAGAGTTATGATAAAAATAGCAATTGGAGGGGAAAGAGGAAAGAAGAGCGCGAGGCACAGACCAGTTAGTCGGATAGAAACGAGGAAAATAGTTGCAATAATTCAGACGTTCCTGCTAAAATGGAAGTCCGTATTTTGCATGGACTCGGTGCAAAATTAAATGTTTGGAAGTAATAATAATGGAGCAAAGTTAGAGTGTGATGTGCTCACTAAGAAGTATTGGTGAGTACAGCTTCAAAAGTCTATCGGATTGTCTTCAAACGACGATTCTAAACCATTGAAATTCATCTAACTCATGAGTGATTTCAAATTAATTTAGTACAAAATCAAGCGGTAAAAACAATGAATTTTTTATAAGTTAATTTATAAGTTGTTTTATGTATTCATTTTTCATTATTTTTTTTACCGCTTGATCTTGTACTAAAGAAATTCAGAACTTTCAAAATTTTGCATGTACATACATCACTCATGAGGTAGATGAATTTCAATAGTTTCTATTTATCATTTGAAGCTAATCTGATAGTCTTTTGAAGTTGTGCTCACCAACCCCTTTTGGTGAGCACATTACATCCTAGCTTTGCTCATAATAATGCATTCTCTCTCCTTTCAAATTCTAACTAAAATGATTAAAATATGCCAATGGTTGAAATGCTTATGTTGTATTATATTTTTATTACGAATATGAATTGTATTTATTTTTCTCTATGAATTTACAAAATTACAATATTTTTAATATATTGTAATTGATATCGAGAATTTGTAAATAATAGTAATATGGATAATTATGAACGATGTTTTTATCAAGTTTTGGTTTCCATTAAAATTAATTTAAATAAAAAATCTATTTTTATTTTTGTCTATAAATAATTATATAGATTACGTCTAATAATTTATATTTATAATTTGGGATTTAAAATTTTGTTTTAAAAAATTTCAAAAATAAAGGCAGAAACGAAACTACCATATATAAAATTGAAATGATTGTGAGTGTCATTATTAATTACAAAAAAAAGCGAGCATTCACATTGATAGAAAAGCATAGTCAATTTTTCTTATTTAGAATATATATTTATTGTATAGTAAACAATAGTCTTAATTGCTCCACTTCCATATACTGCACTATTAAAATAGCATTTACTGGTGACTTGCAATTGCTAGAAACTAAAAAAATGAACCATCTAGAAAATTACAAGACTCCGGCTATTAATTATTAATTAAGGAAGACAGGCATTTGCATTGGATTTGGGAGCCTCAAAATCAAATTCTTTTATGGGATTGTAATAATATTATAAAATATTGACCTTAGTTATTCCCTTCAGTAAATAAAATGCTAGATATCTATTGTAAGATATACACAATTGTAGATGTTATATTTGTCTAAAGGCAGATATATAGTTGATCGAAATAAATTTCTTTATCGATCCCAATGACATATATACAAAAACATTAGACGAATAATCTTGCATTAGAAATTTTATCATTGCATGCAAAATTAAGAATTAATATTTGCATTTATGTTTCTTAAATCATAATAAGGGAGCTATTTTACACCTCAAAAATATCGCCCTTTTCGTCTCAAAAATTGCCTTCTCTTACTTTTTGTCCATTTCTCTTTTGTGAGTTGAGTGAGTTATGAGGGGGGGAAAGAGAAAGATGGATATTTTATAGGTGTAAAACAGAAAGAAAAAAAAAATAATAGAGTACCGGCCAAAAAATGACCGGTAATTAGATAAATAGGGTACCGGCTAGAAAATAGCAGGTATTTAAATAAATAGAGTACCGGCTATTTTCTGACCGGTATGGGATATTTTTATAAATACTCAAGAGATCTGGATATATTAATTAATTTCTATTAAACTTTGGATATTAATAAAAAATGTCGGCGAATAATCTTGCATTAGAAATTTTATCATTGCATGCAAAATTAAGAATTAATATTGCATTTATATTTCTTAAAACAGAATAAGGGAGCTATTTTACACCATTGTTTTTTTAAATAATATTTACTTTACTAAAATTGTTCTTTTTTGTAATAGAAGTTTTAACTAAAATTTAAAATCAGTACCTAAATTTCCTTCTTTTTTTGTGATTTTATCAAATGACGAATACAATCTCTCGTCAATAACAACAGCTAAACAATTAAAGAAACAAACAGTTGAAGTAAAAAAATGTAAAGCAAATACAGAAAAAACACACAAACTTGACTATAGAGTTTGAAATATATATTTGAATTGATCTTGGATAATCATGATTAGTGTTGTAACTAGTCACTCACTGTGTCAAGAATATATTTCTTTAAGCTTATATTTAATCTCCTCATAGAAATATTAGAATAAATTGTATAACGAACTTCCATACCTCTTCACTATGTCGAACCTTCATTTATGAGATAGAGATTTGTCCATTGCGGTTCAACTAATTTTTAAGATAAAGATGACAAACAAACTTCTTACCTTTAAATATCCATAAACGAATTTCCACAAATTACAATTCATAATTTCGACACTTGTTTGTTAATGGTTAATGTGCAGAGAAATTAAGCAATTTAACAGTATAACAATTTCGAGGTTAATGTTGGAATGTTAGACTCAACTCCACAAGGGGTACGTGGAGGGAGGGGAAGGGAGAATCACTGTGCGGCGGGGGTGAGCCTCACCCTAGACCATCCTTGCCTGACGGTTTCACCTGCTCCAGAAGAGAAGAACCAGAGAGGGAGCGGAGGTGAACGAGCACTGTTTGGGAGAGAGGGAAACTCAGCACTGTGTTGATTTTTGACAACAATCTTCACTCCCAAATCAGAATATAAGATCACTGTGCGGAGGTGAGCTTCACCCCGATCTCTTCTCTTCCCCTTCTATTAATGATGTTTCACTCTCAATTTGTAGAACACACTCTTAATGATTGATACTCAGAGTAATAAAAATTCACACTTATTTATTTCAATTAGTGTCGAATTTGATTATTTTAATTCCTTTTTTGGATATTCAGTGCGCTGTTACTGACAAACGTATCTTAGAGCATCTACATCCCTGAAACTCTTAGAGTTTCTAAATAACTGTTAACTGCTTTTAAGAAATTATAGACTCTGAAATTTCTAGATGTTCACATCCCTGAAACTAAATTTAGATTTTCTAATAAGCCACATCATCAGTAAATTAAAATTGATAAGCCACATCAGCAGTAAATTAAAATTGATAAACCACATCAGCAGTAAATTAAACTAATTTTAGCGAATACAGACCAATCGTTTTGCCACGTCAGAGTTTATAAACGATTTCTTAATAAGAAATTATTGAGCAAAATTGCTAAATAAGAAATCCATCTACATCTCTGAAACTGATTTAGTAACTACCACGTTATATTAGAAACTCTAATAGTTTCAGGGATGCAGATGCTCTTAGTTTTCTTTTTTCATTTATTTTCTAAAGATAAATGTTCAAAGAAAGCATAATTTAATAAAAAATACTTTTTCGGAACAATTATGCCACTTATATCCAAAAATTTATCAAACACTTGCTCTTTTGGCTACATAATAGTCTATGATCTTAAATATAGACCAAACCCATTTAACTGTCTCACTGAAATTAGAAATAACTTGGCGCAAAAGAAGCGGGGCCGTCTAAATCCACTTGAAAGTGGGACATGACTCGAAGCGGGGCCCACCACTCTGAAAGTACTCAACCGAAATGACCGCTCTGTGCCTGGCGACTGCTTTACTTTTGTCCAGAGGTTGAGAGAATTCACATCCTCAGATGTATCTCAAAGTTTAAGTGTTTTAACTGTTCAAACACGTTCTGCACAATCTCAAAGCACATATAATACTGTCCCCTGCACTATCCCGGACAAGTATCTTCTCCATTATTGTAAAAGATTCTTTTCACTTTTACGGTTTGAGATTAACTCTCAGCCGTTTTGAGATTCGGACTGACGGAGGGACAGTATTATTGAGCTTTGAGATTCGTGCCAAGTTAAAAAAACGGTTCAGATCAAGTAATTGTAAAAGATTCTCTATTACGGTACGGAGAGGATCTGAATTCGCGCTATCCCAGGATAGGCACAGTACGCGTCGGTCACGCAAAAGTTGAGATATCTCAGAGAATACGCACTCAGATTTCGATGAAATCAATAATTTAAAATGACTGGACGAAAGCGATCTATTTTCGAAAAGTGGTCCATGTACAGACGGTAAAGTCCCGCCTTCAAAGTTAAAAGTGGCCCGTGAGTTGGGAGATTGGACGGTTTAAAATGGAAACTCCTTTTAATCTGACGATCTAGAATAACCGTAGGAAATAAAAAGGGACGAAGCACCTCTGTTTTCTCGAAATTTTTATTAATACTCTAAAAAATAACAAATTTGCCCTCAGATTATTTTTTTTTTTCTAAAATACCATGACCGTCCCATATTTTGACGGTTTAATACATGACCGCTCCATGTTTGAGCGGTCCGCTGCCTGTACCAAATGCCTCACACTGGGGCGGTCTGCTAACAAAACTCTATATATTGGAGGGTACCCCTCCCGTTTTTCACCCCATTCATTTTAAATTTTCACTCTCTCTCCTCTCTTTTTCTCTTTGTCCAACAGATCGCCTCCCTTTTTGCATGTAAGTCTCTCAACTTTTTTGTATTTAATTTTTTAGTCTAAAATTGTTAGAAAATATCCAAAAGTTATAAATTGTTAGAAATTATTTATAATTAATATAAATTGTTTAATCCATCATTATCATTTGGAACCCTAGATCTTACCATGGCACCCAAACACGAACCTCGAAAATGAGGAAGTGAAATCGCACGTAATGCTCGCATATCCGTCGCTAAAAAAATTTGGACCCCTCTTTCGGCCCAGGTCTCTGCCTTATATAGGCCGAATCACTACTTGTCGTATACTGTCGGCCTAGGGCCTGGCAATTCGTCTGACAAGCAGTACGGAGACAGTTTGCAGGGATCACTCCATCCGAGTGATCTTGGTCTCGGGCTGGGCCTCGCGTCTCGAGATTATCTGTCGTTAGGGGCCTTAATGGGCTTCGGTTCGGCCTTGAAGCCCATCTCGCATAGTCTTTCCTGAGGGCCATGAAGGGCCCTGTTTGACCAGCCTCAAGTACAGTTTGGGAGCCTTTTCTAGGCCCGTTTCGTGAAGTCCTGTTTGAAGGCCTTGAGGGGCCTTGTTTGACCAGTTTCTTCAGCTGGCTCGGGAGCCTCCTCCTAGGGCCCGTGGCACGTGACCCTATCAATACCTAACATTTGTTAATTTGAGATTTAAATTTAAATTATCAAGATTATAAAAATTGAGACACAATGAACATTTTAATGGACACATTAAAAACCGAGGCATTTAAATTCTCCACGAAGTTTTAGTAGTTTACCAATGTGATATTTGATACAATGTTCGTATTAGATTTGTCGAATACGATTTAAATGCACGGATTGCATATATTTTTGTTGTCATGTATTGAATGATTCCTCCATTAATGAGCACACTCTTGCATGCATGCACATTTATTGTGTACGGATTCGTCACTGGACTCCGTACCATCCATTTTTATAACCGAAAATGTAAAGTACGAATTTTATGAATTTATTATTCTGTAAATCACGAGACTCGTGGAATCAAAATAACAGATTACAATCACCAATGCGGCAATGTGTATCTTGTTTCTCAAATATATATATATGAAAGGAAAAGAATAATATATAGTTCATTATTTTTTTGTAATTCAAGTCAATTCATATATAGAATGAAAAGTGTATCTTGTTTCTCAAATTTAAAAAAAATTGTAATACATTTTAACATTAAGCAAATGTTGTTCGCATTAATCTACAAACGAACTAAATATTATGTTTCAAACTTTCGACATGCAAATAGAAAATTTTCCAAAAAATAAGGAGGCCGAAATGAAAAACAAAATATTGTATTACAACTCTAAGCCGTGCGAAATTATCGTCTGGATTATCCAACTTTATGGAATGTTCTGTGCAAATATATGACCCCTCTAAGCTGGCAGCCGAGGAAAATTGTGCGTAGCCAATTAGCCATAGTAACAATATACGAGTATAATTCGCGAATAATTTGTGTTTTTTTCGTTTTTTTGACGTTTTATTCGCGATATCAATATTAATGTCTATAATCTATAGTAAAAAGTTCGTGAACTAAAGGTGCATAAAATAAAAAATAAACCAACTTTTGTTTTCAAGAAAAGAATAAGGTGTGCAAAATCTAACTGCATTTATTATGAAAATAATTCACTTATTTTACCTGAATCATAGTCTTAAGTCTCATGTGCAGCTCATCAAATTCACGCCTGATCTCAAGCAATGCTGCCATACACCTGCTCGAGTAGACATTCACAAATCATATTGAGAAATTTTAGAATAATATTAAAAATAACCACACAGAAATGCATACAAAGACCCGATATTTTTATTAAAACCCCCAAAAAAAAACAAATTATCAAATCTGCTCCCACCCCAACTTTATTTTTATTTCTACCCCAACCGCCCGTGGGCTGGGCGGTCCACTTTCTGGACCTGACCGCCCAGCAGGCGGGCGGTCCACTACCCTTATCAGACCGCCCAGCAGCTGGGCGGTCCGCTATAAAACCCTATAAAAGAGCTTTTTCTCTCTCCTGATGAGCACAGTGTTCATTCCCCAATCCCACAAATTTCCAGAACCGAAAGAGAGAGCTGTCAGGCGATTTTGAGGCGATTTTGAGGTATGGACAGTAACAAACGAGGTAAGAAAGCGAGCAACCGAGATCGTGGCGTAGCGAGAGAAGGGTCAATTAGTGATCGAGGTAAAAATGAGGAAAAAAAATACAAGTGTCAAATATGTCGTGATTTTTTTAATTGTGAGACATGTAAGCTGGAGAAATGGAAGAAACGACATGTTCAGTATGAAATTTCAGACGATGACTTTGTGGAAAACCCCTACGGCTTTGGTTTGAAAAAGAAGAAAGTTGATCCAGAGCCTCCAGCATCGGACGATAAGTTTGTTCCGTGTACTGGTAAGGCTACCACTTCGTCTGCTGTGACTGATCCAGATCAGGCAAACTCTGATGATGACTTTGTTCCATGCACTTTCAAGGCTCGTTGTAAGAAGTAGATTTTTTAGATATTTATGTTGTAGAATTTTAGAAATTTATGTCGCAGACTTTATTTCATTAGTTTTGTGTTTGTTTATATTTTATGTTGTTACTTTTTGTATACGTAATTAAGTAATAAAAATAACAAAAATGAAGCATATAAAATAATCGAGGCAAATAAAAAATTGCATAGTTCACAAACTACCAATTAGAATAGTTCACAATATACATCTAAAATAGTTCATAACATAATTTAACAAAACTTGGTAATCAGCGACGACGGCCGAACAAACTCAAAATACGACGTCTGGGTCTGGGTGCAGCTGGTTCTGCGGCACTACCGGATGTCTCTCCATGGCTACTACCGGTTCCTGGGCTTTCATGAGTGCGGCGGCTACTACCGGTTCCTGAGCTTTCACCCCTGCGGTGGCTACTACCGGTAGCCTCAGCAACAACTCTAGCATTTTCTATTTCGTTGGCTTCGTTAATGGCATCTGCATTGCATTCCAGTTGAAATAAAATCAAAACAAAATATAAGTAAACAAATAAAATATGTTGGTGTATAAAAAAAATATAAGTAAATAAAAGGAATCAACCGTACCTGCTCGCTGCCTGTCAGTTGTTGAACGGCGGGCCTGATGTCCCATTCGCCTACCTTCTATCTCGTCCATGTTCATTACTTGACGCTTGTGGGGTCTTCTTCCTTTTCTGATCCACCCGCTTGCAGGACAGACTTTATCACCAACATAGGGCGGCCACTGATACTGGTTGGGATAAGGATGGAAAGATGCACCCCAAGTACTCGCAAGGTACTCGGTACGGTACATGTCTGCGACATAATCATCCTCAGAGAAGTTTCTCTCCCGGCACACCGCCATAACATGAGAACAAGGTATGTGGGCCAACTGGATTCCTTGGCAAGTGCATGTTACAGTATTGTCAGGTGCAAAAATAACAACATACTTGAACATCCTTTTCACAAACTCCATAGTCCCATCCGGTCTACGGCCGGTTGGAGCAAACTCATCTGGACAGTGCACTTCGAATTCCAATTGGTTATCCCCGTACGGGACAACTCTCATAGCTGCACCTTTCTCCCTATGTTTCCTTAGTTTTCCCTCCACCCTTGTTGAAAACGTTTGATTCCTGGACAGTAATTCAGAAAATATAAGTCAACAAATAAAAACATACATACCTTGGCAAAATCTCTGAATAAAAATATACATACCTGGACAGTAATTCAGTTGCTTTAACACGCCGTGCAACAAACCATGCATTTAACTTGTAGAAGGTGTCCTCCACAATTGCTGCCACGGGCAACTGCCGGCTCTGCTTGAAAACAGCATTCAAGGACTCAGACCCATTTGTGGTCATAATTCCCAATCGGAAACTCCATCACGGGCTTGCAATATCTTCTCATATCGAGGTAGCTCAGCCAGATCGGTGGGATTATTTTTTCCAACCTTGAGTAAGTACAAATTTGCCTTTGGACAATACTGAAAAAAAAAATTCAGATGAGAAAACGTTTGATTAAATAATTCAGAAAATATAAGTCTGTGAAAATATACATACCTTGGCAAAATCTTTGAACATCTCTTCCACCCTTCTCGGCTTCTTCTTCTTGGCACCAATTCTGAATGTATCTGCAACCCATTTTCCAGATCCGCAGTTCTTGTGTAGGTTGTCTGTAACATGTTGCATACACAGTCTGTGCACACATTCGCCGTTCGCTGTCGACCACTCGAAATCTGGGCGATCAAAAACATATTTGATTCCTTTGTGCTGGTCTGATATGACACAAAAGAACCGGTCGCCAACCACTTGTCTTCTTACGAACCTCATGAAAAATCCCCAGTTTTCCCCGTCCTCCTTCTCAACAATTGCAAAGGCCAAAGGCAACAACTGGTTTTCAGCATCATATGCACATGCGATCAGCAGTCTCCCGTCGTAACGGCCAGACAGGAAGCATGCATCCACACTGATGATCGGTCTAATGTATGGCACAGCTTGAATACATGGACTGAACGCCCATGCTATGGCCTTGAATTGCACCGCGTTGTCGGCATCCCGTACGCCTATATTCCAACATTCAAAGACAGTGCCAGGATTTGTACTTACTATGGCCTGCAGCAATGGTGCAAGCAAGTTGTATGAACCATGCCAGCTACCGAACATTCGGCAAATCGCAAGTTCACGCCCTCTCCACAACCTGTTGTATTTTGGGACGACATGCTTGTAAACGCGTCTGACATGTCTAGCCACCTCCTTAAGGCTCATCGATGGGTCATCCTTAACGTCATTCTCAATTACATCGGCAATAAGTGAAGCCGTAAGATTTGCATGGTCTTTCCTTGATGACGCAGCCTTGCATGTGTGAGGTGGTTCACACTTCTTAATAATCCATGCCTCGCCCTTACCCACAGGGGTTGCATAGAGACGGAAGTGGCAATGCTCTTCGTCTTTACAAACAATTACTAACCTTCTTCGGTCCCTTTTTTCAGTTATGCACTCCCAGTTGCCGTGAACATGGACCTCATGTATTTTCTTCACAAGTTCATCTATGTTGGTGTAAACCTGCTGCGGAGCAAGCTCTTGACTGTACCTGACACGCGGCCCAAAAAATGAGATGTCTGCCTCTTCAAAAGCAGTGGTATCGTTGAATGTGGGGCACGGATGCCTATCTGTCCGACCTCTAATCAGAAATCTGTCTTCCTTAGGTAAATAATCTCCATCACCTTCTGACAGGTGATCAGAATCCCAATCCCCTTCCCATTCGTCACCTGTTTCCAAATTTCCTTGTGGTACGGCATCGAGCTCAGCATCAAGGTCAAGGTCTCTCCGGGTAGCAACAGGTGACACTATAGGTATTGATGGTGGTACAGATGGAAATCTGGGTTAGATTGGGGTTTCAGGAGGAGGAGGTGGTGGTGGTGGTAGATCGGTGGTAAAATCAGGTACAAAATTCTCATAAACGGGTGATACGGGCGGTTCATAACTCGAGTGGCGGGGGTTGTCATACCTCGAGGGGTGGGGGTTGTCATAACTAGAGTGACGGGGGTTGTCATACCCCGAGTGCTCACGACCTGAGTTGTCATAACCCGAGTGATCATAACTCGAGCTGTCATAACTCGAGTGACGCGGGTTGTCATAACCCGAGTGATCATAACCTCTATTTTCTCTAGATGTTCCAACCCCGGGTTCACGCTGAACTCTCCTGGAATATAAGTCCATTACCATTACCCCCTGTGTCTGAAAAGTGTTGTAAACACTCCTCCATACCGACTCATCAGTTATTGGAAACCTGGTATAGTAAGGTCTACCACCACTTACTGTGTTAATCCGGGTAGCTAAATCTATATCACACCGGTTGGGGTTCACACCAATTTTTTCATACACTATTCCCTTCAGTTCAACAAATGAGGTATTTTCATTTACCTCAAAGCCGTAGGCTGCTTCCTTGGTGTACTGTGCTCCCTCCGCACCCCGGGTAAACTTCCCGCCCACATACAGTGCAACCAACATATTTCCGTGCTGGAATTACTGTTCTGGAAACACTGTTCTGGAAACACTGTGCTGGAAACACTGTGCTGGGATTACTGTGCTGGGATTACTGTGCACAGATTACTGTGCACAATCGCCTCAAAATCGCCTCTGACGGCTCTCTCATCTCTCATTCGATCGGTTCTGGAAAATTTCTGGGATTGGAATGAACACTGTGTTGCTCAGGAGAGAGAAAAGGCTCTTTTATAGGGTTTTATAGCAGACCGCCCAGCTGCTGGGCGGTCTGATAAGGGTAGTGGACCGCCCGCCTGCTGGGCGGTCAGGTCCGGAAAGTGAACCGCCCAGCCCACGGGCGGTTGGGGTAGAAATAAAAATAAAGTTGGAGTGGGAGCAGATTTGATAATTTGTTTTTTTTTGGGGTTTTAATAAAAATATCGGAACAAAGACACTATTTTATAAGACAGCAATTCAGAAAAAGTTGTCAGTAAAGAATATTACAATAATGTGATGCTCTAATAAAGATTAGTTTTTTTAGAAAAAATATACGAGTAAGGTGTGATTTTATGTATATCCTTGCACAATTGAAATTGACGTAGGAACTTCTGAAAAATATTTGACCTCCTAAAGTTCAAAAGCCATTGAAATCACCCATCCAACCAAAACTTGAAACATATATAGAGATATGTGCAAACATTTTCAACTTTTGGGTTATATTATGGAAAGACCAAATTCAATTCTTTGATCAAGTGGCCTAATTTAAATAAAAAAGAACTTGAGTAATTGTCGTATGGGAGTTAGCTTTAATCAACTTGATCATTGATTAATTGTTGGTTGGTATGATATATAATATAGTTGGTCTTTCAGAAGATTAAATTGCAATCATGAGTAGTTAGAAGGGTATCCATCAATTCTACCATTCATTGTTTATGCCATGAATAAGGGGGGGGATTTCATGTATCCCCTCAAAAACTTCAATATTACCCAAAAACTTCCCCCTAATTAATTAAGCACAAAATTGATATATAGAAAGAAAAATTGTTTTTATTTTTTCACGCAGTTTCCCTCCGTTACTAATTTCGTTCTCCATTAATTTACTTCCATTTTTCCGAGTGAACCGTTTCCATTACATGCTACATTCGATGCAGATTTTTTTTATATTTCAAAATTTAATATCTAAATATCAAATCAGAAGTTCAGAACCAAAGAATGAGAATGATATTATGAAATTGGTCCTTCCTCTTTACCAACTTTATCCTTATTAAATATCCTTTCATTTTTTTTTTTTTTTGTGTTTGACTTGTGCGACATGATCAGAAAGTGAATTGAAATCACATGTTATTTGTTTGACTTGTGCGACATGATTCAAGCACTAATTAAACCACACTACATGCATGATAACTATGAACACCCGACGTTAACGAACAAACGAGTGTTTATTGTATTTAAACACATTTTTTGAATTTCTGCAAGAAACAAACATATTTCTTTACATGTATTTTTAGGCTTTTACAAGAACCACGTTCTTCTCTGCCAATCTTTCGCTCTCTAACATGCATACCTAGGTTCTGACAAGTAAGAATTCAAATATAAACGGCATATACAGTGGCGGAACACAGTAGAGAGCAAAGGAGGCTAAGCACCCCTGTAAATTGACATTTTATACTTTAGTCCATTAAATTTTATAATTCTCATATGTATTAATACCTTCTAGTCCTCCTTATAAAATAAAATTACACTATGTTTGATTTTTCAGTCCCTCCAATCTCTATTTCCTACATATATAGGGTAAATGCAAAATAAACCGCCAGATCAATTCATGTAGAATACCTAGGTCTAACAAGTGAGAAAACAATTAAAAATGACTTAACTAATGAAGAATTCAAATGTGAGCAGCATATGGTGAATGCAAAATAAACAGCCAGATCAACTCATATAGAATCAAGATTGCACTCACAACTTTTATAATATATATATATATAGTAGAACTAGGGTGCTCTCGAGTTCACCAAGCCCTTGGTGAACTCAAGTCCAAAACTCGTCAGATCGGCTTCAAACGACGAATCCGACCGTTGAAACCCGTCTACCTTACGAGTGATGCATCTACATGCAAAAATTTTAAATTTTGAAATTAATTTTGCATAGAGTCAAATGGTAAAAAAACGTCAAAAAATGAATGCATTAAAATTAATTTATTAACCTTCTAATTTTGACCACTTGACTCTATGCAAAATTAATTTCAAAATTTAAAATTTTTGCATGTAGACGCATCACTCGTAAGGTAGACGGGTTTCAACGGTCGGATTCGTCGTTTGAAGCCGGGACGATGAGTTTTGGACTTGAGTTCACCAAGGGCTTGGTGAACTCGAGAGCACCCTAGTTCTACTCTATATATATATATATATATATATATATATATATAGATAGGCTATGGTGAGTTGCGAAGTAAAACGTCGTTTTACTTCATGCCATATCTTCATTTTGAAAATTCAAACACCCGATCCGAACCGTTCAACTTTTTCTAAATATTGAAATGTGCTTGGAAACTAAATTTTACATTTTTTGGAATTTTTTTACTATTTATTAAGCCACTTTGAAATCGCTGATCCACTGTGAACAGTAAAAAAACAGTAAAATTTTCTGGATCACCGGATCAGCGATTTTCAAAGTGGCTTAATAAATAGTAAAAAAATTCCAAAAAATGTAAAATTTAGTCTCCAAGCACATTTCAATATTTAGAACATGTTGAACGGTTCGGATCGGTTGTTTGGATTTTCAAAATGAAAATATGAGCGTGAAGTAAAAATGACCTCTTACTTCACAACTCACCATAGCCCAGCTCTATATATATATATATATATGGATTTTGCTAATATGCTACGCGTAGCATAGAGCCCCTCCGTGCTACGGCTCACTTTTTGATTTTTCAAACTCCTAACGGTCGATCCGAACCGTTCAAAATGATCTCCATATGAATATGTATTTGCAAACCAAATTTTATATTTTTTAGAATTTGTTTACTATTTATTAAGCCACTTTGAAAATCTCTGATCCAATGGTCCAAAAAAGTTTACTGTTGTGTACAAATTAGTGTTTTTTCAAAGTGGCTTAATAAATAGTAAAAAAATTCTAAAAAATATAAAATTTGGTTTGCAAGACCATATTCATATGGAAATCATGTTGAACGGTTCGGATCGACCGTTAGGATTTTGAAAACTCAAAAAGTGAGCCGTAGCACCGTAGCACTGTCCTATATATATATATATATATATATATATAGTTGGCTACGGTGCTACATGTAGCATAGAGGGTCTCCGTGCAACGGCTCAATATATAGGGTAAATGCAAAATACGTACCTGTCTAAAAAATAGTAAAAAAATTCTTAAAAATATAAAATTTGGTCTCCAAACATATTTTATTATGAAGATCATGTTGAGCGGTTCGGATCAACTGTTCGAACTTTGAAAACGGAGATATAAGATGTGGAGCATATTGGAACACAACTATATATATATAACGTTATTTACAATCCTGCCATCCTCATCAAGTATATATAGTATGTCAGTATCGAAAAGTCCCAGCAAACTATCAAAGCAAACGGCGCGGATTTCTATATATTTCAAATTTTAAGAGATTAGAGTGAAAGATGATCTAGAGAAACTGTCAAAAAAATAAAAAGCTACAACTGTTTCGATGACTGTTGTCGAAATTATCCTAGAGGATGATTTATATTTAAAAGTATTATTTTTAATATATCTGGTGTATAAACTGATAGCATAGCCTGCATAGGTACTAAAATCAGCCTCATATCATATTAGGGTAACTATAACAATGGCATTCATTCCATTTTCACGAGAGAATTATAGTTCTTAAGTCTTAAATCTTGTTTCTATCTAAACAAAATATAAAAACTAATGCCCATTCATTCTACAGCCATAATAATTCTCAAAATTAAAGAAAGAAAGAAAATAAATGGTATAACAGAAGTTGCACAACATATAGCACCATCCAAAGTCGATCATTCTCATTTTGCAATCTCTAGCTATCCAAAATCAATCATTCTCTGGCTATTTTGAAAGTTTGGATGGGCACACCGGAAATTTTCCCTATTTATTTATTTTGCAATCTAGCTGGTCTTTTTGAGTGAATCTATAAATTTGCATATTTCTAAATTTTGCATGGGCACATATTTTAGACACCGAAGAATTTCTTTGTTTTTAGAGTGCACGGAACTATTTTTAGGAGATTGCAGTTGGAGAGTATTATGCTCTCTACAGTTTAACATGTGATAGCTCTATTAGATATATTAACTTTTGTGCAAACAATTCAACGTGAATGCTTAGTCAATTTGTACTTAAATTCCATTTAGTTGTTACTAGAATCAATTTAGGACACATTTCGTATCTGTAAATCCTGCACTTCTATGCATATAACAACACATAACCTCATATCAACAAACTAGCACATAGATGATAAAAAAAACTCTTAAAAAGAATATTTTTTCTCATAAATTTGAAACAGATTGGGGGAAAACGAAGTAAATCTCAGCATTTTGATATCAAGTATGAAAAGAAAATTGCCTACAGATGTAGAACAAAACCGCTGTATGAACAGTCAAATCTCAAACGAACTAAATTTGACAATTTTGACATTTTGACAAGTCAAAATTTATTAGTCCATGAAAATTTTCTCAAAAGTTAACAAGATTCCTAGACCTTAATTTAGTCCGGATATTATTTTATTTTGAAGCTGCTTGACCATCTACAGAGGACCAGGAAAGGTGCCATTTTCCCTTTGCTCATTCCATCTCTCCACCTGCAAAAATAATAAATCTATTCAAGTGATTCCTCATGTTTTTTGCATAAAAAATATTTGAGTCGATCCCTGTATCTGAATCAACAAAGCCTAATGCAAAATAACTTGCCGCAGCTTTCACATTTCTTTTTCATACCTTTTTTTACTTTTAAAATGATGATCATACTAGGGTTTAGTTAAAGAATTCAGAGTAGGTCCGATGCCCATCGGACCTACTTTGGTTCGATGGGCTCAATCACCGCCCGATCTGCATCAAGATGTGTGCACTCTGCTTTAAAATCCGTACGTATATGTTTCAATTTCTGTGCGCACAGATCTTAATGTGGATCGGACGGTGATGGAGCTCATTGGACCCAAAAGTAGGTCTGATGCCCATCGGACCTACTCCGTTCTCTTAGTTAAATTACCAAAAATAAAGTCCACAACAGACAGGAAATGAGCTTGTGACAGATGGCACAAAAACCAGAATGGAATCATTAGATTATGAATTAACATCCATGGAATTCCATATTAAACAGCATGAATATGCTCTACCTGTGCCATTACAGGTATATGAATATAAGAGCGACGAAAGAATACATACCCATTCACTGGGGCAGAGCGAGCGATAGTACTTGGCAAACTTATCGCACTCCGGAGCATCCTCGCCTTTTGCAGCCACACATCTGTTCAAAATATACCATTCACAAACCAATACAACAGGGGAGACAATAATGAAGATGATGTTCAAAACATACCGTTTTGGACTATTTCGAGTTTTGAGTCGTTCAGGTTTGGATTAGGTTTCAAATAATCCAGTTTTGGATTCACACAGAGTTTTTAGTCGTTTGCATTCAGGCCGGATTACATTTCAAGTCGCCCAGCTTCAGATCAACATGGATTTCAAGTTGTCTCAGGTTGGGTCTGTTCAGGTTCGGATCAGTTAACTTTTCAAAGTTATTGTCTATGCATTTTTCTACCCAAACTTGGCATTGTTAGATAAAAAGAGAGACAGAGGGGAGGGGAAAGACCGAAAGAAATCTGTTTATTTAGAATGAGGATAAAAGTAATTTCAGGAGAGTTTTATGTTCTAGAAGGATAAAAATAATATAAACAATTTTGGAGAAAAATACATAATTTTGAAATTTAGAAGGGTTTATATAAGAATTTTTGTACTTTACAAGGATAATATGATATTTCCAACATTAGAGGGAAAAATATCTAATTATAAAGGTTTAGAAGGGTAAAATGAGACTTTTTATGGTTTAGAAGGATTAATTTGGTATTTGCAATTATAGTGGATGAAATGCCTAAGTTTGCAGGTTTAGAGGGGCATACATGTAATTCGGCCTAATAAATATTGCAAGTTGAAACCAGTCAACCATAATTATTTCAAGGTAACAATGAGGACGATGAGAGGCTAGGGTGAAATGAGGACTCTGATTTGCTATTGGTACTATAAGCAAAAGACTTGCAACCCCCCTCTCCCCCCCAAACCCAAACCCAAACCCAAAGAGAAACCACGCCAATGGTGCGAACATCACACAAACTAAACAAACAGAGAAAGAAAAAGAGGAGTACACGAATTGTTATACCTATGGTACTCAACGTAACGGGTGAAGCAATGACGCGTCTGATTGGTAGTTGGGAAACGGAAATCAGCTGGAGCTGTCTCAATCTGCATATAAATTATACCACACAAAGTTTAGTAGATAAAAAAGATAAGAAGAAACATTGCTTGCTTTACGTCCTGTTTGAGTGATCTTCTTTTTTGGCCAAAACCCAACAGATGTGCATGTTCTGGTGCAAATATCTGTAGGTATTGCTGTACCTGTACCAGAACACATTTTTTGCTCTGCAACTTTGCAAATTTTACACTCTTAGCACAGATAATAAAATTAATGGAACACGAGGGCCAAAAGTATATTGCTATTTGCAGGTTCCTTCCACAAAATTTGAAAGTGATACCCTTTTGCAGAGCATGTGTGTGCATGGTAAACTAAGGATTCAACAATTAGTGAATTTCGTCATAGGTCACTACACTTTATCCTTTGTCACGAATTGATCACTCAAGTTTGATTTGTCCCTCTATAGTCATTGAATTTTTTATTTGTTTCAATCAAGTCACCTTTACACTTTTCCATCCAAAATACTTACGGAATATGCTCATCCGTTACTTTTGCCATCCAAAAAAACTAATAAAATATAAAATGAAATATGATGGATGAGCATATTCCGTTAGTATTTTGGATGGTAAAGTTATAGAGTAACTTGATTGAAACAAATAAAAAGTTCAATGGCTATAGAGGGACAAATCACACTTGAGTGACCAATTCGTGACAAGGACAAAGTTTAGTGACTTCCGATGAAATTTACCCTTCTTTTTATATAGAGAAATTAGAAAGCCGAGTACGTGTATATTTAAATACCCACAAAAAAGACAGTCCCCGTGCACACACAGGATCAAAAAAGAAAAAGGAAAATAAACCAAATATAGCAAGGACCAAAGAAAAACCTTAATCTCAGGCTGTACTTCTTCGGCATCACCCTCTTCGACAGCTGCTACGGTTTCAGTCGTGGCAGTATCTTCCACCTCGGCAGCAGGGGTTGCCGCCTCCTGTGCTGCTTCGGAAAGCTTCTCTTCTTCTGTATTCTCAGTGGCCACTTCAGCACCTCCGTCTGGCGCTGCGCCGGTCGTTACTGCTACTTCCTCGGCAGTTACCTCTGCTGGTTTCTCTTCCTCGGTGGTTTTCACCTCAGGTACAGAGGTATTTTCGACATTGTCTTGTTTTGTCTCTTCAGTTTTCAACAATGAATATTGCTGAAAGCAAATATAAATAGATTATTAGTTTCAAATCATACGTTGTTTTTTGTTTATTTTTTTTCTGTTTGTTTTCTAAAGATTTTTTTACTTTAAATCTAACTATCCATTTGAGAATAGTTTGGATTGAATTCATGGCATGCAAAGGTAAAATAGAAGTGACACCAGGGTTGTTTGTGGTTTGGTTGTGGCTAAAATGAATATGAATCCAAGCCTAAGCGGGTTATTTTCAGTTTAAATTCATGATGGTTCAGGAAAATTAGGCCCACTATCTAAGATTGAAATTCTAAGAACATTATAACAGCAAAATAACAGCTCAAATTTCAGATTTACCAGGTACATGTATACAATAATATATGGATATAACTAGATTTTACAACGTTCTATGAACTGAATTTCTAATACAGATGGATAAGTTCTCCAGAACACAGATGTAGACTAATCGAGCTTATTGCATTATATACAACAGCAACTCAGTTTTTTCTAACAAATTGCTGGAAGCATCATAGGTTCTTAGAGAACTACAGCAAAAAAATTCAAATGCTGTTACAAACTTTTTAGATTGTAGAAATTAAATTTCTATCCCTTGTTGTAAAAATTAACTGTAATGGTATTATTAAATAGGACGTGAACAACTCAGCAAGAAAAGAAAATTCCTTGAGGCTAAGGTGAGATTGAAAATGAAAGAATCCACAAAGTAAGAAGCTGCATTTCCAAGTAAGGAGCAGTGTACATTAGAGAAGAATTGAGAGATAGAGCAGAACTATTAGCAATGGTTTCCTTTACAGAAAATTGAGTTCAGACTACACTCGATAATGAATGAAACTGACACAAGAATTGAGTTCAGTCCTCGAAGTGAGGCTATCAAAATGAAAAATCAAATGCTTGGATACTCGCAAGAATTCTCCCAACCTCACTCACTATACCAAATTTGGAATCCCATTTCAACTCCAACTCCAATTTGGAAAAAAAAAAAAATCTACCAAGACAAGGTAGATCCAGCCACAGAAAGGAGTTTAGTATAATTTGATTTGTAAACAGCAAGAGTCGGTTTATACAAGAATACCTTTATCAACTTAAATTTTGCATCAGATCTAATAAATTACTTCAAAAGAATAAAAACCAAATCTGGAGATGGGGATTTTACAATAGACAGGACTAGATCCACTACAACTAAAAGCTGGAATTGAGGAAAACTACAACATTCTGACAAACAATCACACAAAATTTTATCAAAAAAAAAAAGGAGAATTGTAGGGTGCGATGAGAGTGAAAGAAGCACCTCGGCGAGGGAAGGGACCTTTGCTTGAGATTCCTCCGCCATGGAAAATGAGGCCAAGCAGTAAGTTTCTAAGCGTGGCGGCTGCTCTCTCTTTTTTTTTGTTACGAAGACAGAAAATAGGAAGAGGAGAAAGAAAGGGGAGAAGAGGAGCTGGGCTTTGGTTGGTGGGACAGAGAGAGTCAGCTAGCCAATAGTAGAATCACATGTCAGCTCTCGATTCAACTTTCTGGACGTTTCTTGCTTATGGATCCGTGGGCCGGGCCTTGGATTGTTCTCGCTATTGGGCCTTCAAAACCTCCCATTATTCGTAAATCTGTATGGGCCGTATCTCGTGTCCTAGACACCTCGACCGCATCAACGGAATAAACTCAGTCAGGTATTGCACTGGATCTGAACTTCAAAGGAGTAACAGGTTGAAAAAGAAAGATAAAAGGGTCCACATGGATGAGCCGATGAGCTGAGCGAATTCGGATCCTCCCAGATACCCGACTCAAAACAATTGTCAACGGACGGCCCAGATCAACCTGGTACGAATCTCAAAACAGCTATTTTAATTCATTTTTAGCGCTATTTTTGTTATTCCCAGAATTGCATTCAAACGGACTCAAAGAGAATAGGTTGTCAAAACTGATTTCTGAATCCATAGACCATCATTTTGTTTCTTATTTTATAGCTAGAAACATTTGAAATTGGAGCTCGTCTTTTAATGAAGCCAAAATTGACATATGGCGTATAAACTCTTAATTATGGATTATATAATTCGAATAATTTGACTAACAAAAAACAATAATGTTTTTGGGACGGTTCATGTAAAATTTTTAGAGTTTTGTGTGCTAAAAGTATTTCCTTAGAAACCTTTTGGGATAGAGCCCAATGAAATGACTCATATTTTAAACTAATTAATTAACTCTCATATATAATTCCTGGTGATTCCACCCGGTGCAGAGGGATTAGGGCTGTAAATGAGTCAAGTTTGAGCAATTTTGCCCAGCCCTACATGCGATGATGCATGGAATGATGTAAGAGGTGGTGGTCCCAACTCTTGAATTACCTAAATGGCAAACACCAAAACCTATTTTTTCAATTTATGTTTTTATATGTGGTGTCTTTAGATTGTGATTTTGGAACTACTTTTATTTTTTTTCGTATAATCTAAAAATAAATGAACAATTAGGGAACTGGAAAAGGGGATGATCATATCAAGTTACGCATGCAAGTATTAATATTTTATGCTCCACGTATTTATACCTATGAAGATTGACGTGGAGACGAGTGTGGAGACTGGAAAATGAGGACCATATAATTAGTGGGGACCATAGTATAACCTTCATCTATTGTTGTTGCGGGTACAATGCGAGTACTGGAGTGGGGGATTGAAATAATTATTCTTTTATATATGTGGTGTCTTTAGATTGTGATTTTGGAACTGCTTTTATTTTTTTTCGTATAATCCAAAAATAAAGGAGGTTTATGTTCCAGAAAGTCATATATTTAATAAGTACCAAGGTTCAACAATTGATTTGGAATTGGACATTCTGTCTAACAACCAATAATTCAATGTGAATTATTGATCTTCCATGGTATCTTTCATTTTCTAAAAATAAAGAAGATTTATACTAAAAAAATCATAGATTTGATAAGTATCAAGGTTCAACAATTGTCTTGAAATTGGTCATTCCATCTAACAAAATAACCTATAATTCAACTGATTATTTCTCCTATTCATTATACTTTCTACGGTTACATATAGATCATCGAAAGGATCTAGAACATAAATTCTAGATTATGATTTTCCTCCAATTTTATCGAAGTAGAAATTTTCATTTCAGCATATTTTGTGGCAGAAATTTCACAACATCATACAAATAAATTAGCTAATTCGTTAAATTGATTTTTTGTTTTTATATTTTATTAATATATAGTTGTATTCGTGTACATTTTTTTTATTCTTTTACTAACTTTAATATATAGTTATATACAAATAAATTAGCTAATTAATTTAGAAAAAAAATACACTTTTATTGTGTAGAATTTTTTTAATACCAAATATCGTTTGATATTTATTTCACAAATTTTAGATTTTAATATTTTAATTTTAATCAATAAATTTATAAAATATAGTGTTTATTAAGCTCAAACCAGTGCTCATTTATGCATAATGTTATATTTTAATTATCTTATTATATAAAAAATATGTAACTATAAAAATATAAATGAATAGACTAAAATAACGCAAGAGTTTGTATCTACTCTTAAATATATTCCAAAAATTAGTGGGGTCGTTCGGCAACAAAGGATTAAGAGCTTAAGGAGCGTTAAGAAACCGATGTTCGGTTGGGTGAAAGCTAAGGAAGCTAAAGGAAGGGGTAGAGGTGTCTTAAGTCCAGGTAGAAGATTAAGATCCGGGCAAAATGAGACTAAAGGAGGTGTTCTTAATTCACACTAAGGAACTGGTGTTCGGCAAGATTAAGCGGCTAAGGAAGCTAAAGGAAGCAGATTAAGCCTTAAGGAGGCTTAATCCCTTGTTACCGAACAGCCCAGTAAGACTTGTCATTCCACTACTAAGACCGACAATTATTTGAGAAAATTTCTAACACTAATTAGATTAGAGTGAATATTGCATCAAGCATGGATTGAGCCCATGATAAGGATTTGATTCGAAACACCGAAAACTTTTGATAACATAACACAATGCAAGGGCACTAGACGGAGTTAAGTGCAGTGAATGGAGGTTAATTGATCCTCATTTTTTATAATTTATATACGATTTTTTATAAAATGTTATGAATACTATAAACTACTCTCCATTTTCAGCATGAACATTTTATATGCTTGACATTTATAGTTCAAAAGTCTGACTGTGTCTTGCGTCTCTGACACAATCCTTCTAAGGCTTAGATTTTGTCCATACAAAATTTAAAATCACGTCCGACTTCTAAATGTGTTATGTCTAGTAGTTGAAACTTATTTAAATTATTAAATTTTATTTAATTAATGAATTTAAATAAATAATTAATTTGGTCCCGTCCCCATTCTCTCTGACAAAAAGTGTACGAAAAAAATAATGAGGATGAATTGAAAAGGTCTTGTTCTTACAATGCTCGAAAAAATCACTATTCTTTATATAATAGCAGACTATTTTTTTTTTCTTTTCTACCTCCTCTCTTTCTTTCTCCTCCTTTCTTTATCTTTCTCTAAAAGCAAAATTTTGCTTTTCTTTTAAAAGAATAACAGATTTGGATTCTAATAAATGTGTTTTTCCTTAGTAAGGATGCATGTAACAAATCCATAGAAAACGGTCTAGTGTTGCGCCCCTAAGCGGACCCATATGGTTCCGGGAGCAGCTATCATCTCTGGATTTTGAGTTTTAGTGGAGATCGGAACGTTCGATCGACTTTGCCCCCATGAATTTTTTTTTTGCCCCCATCTGAATGTTTGATTTGTAATACGGGTTAAATTTAGAGTTAAAATTAAAATAAATTTCTTAAATTATAACTGGTAATTAGAATTATAAGTTTGAGCATTAGAAATTACAAGTCAGAGCATTAGAAAGTATAAGTTAAAATATTATTTTTTATCGAGTACCTAATTAGTTAATGAGTTTTAACCCGATTCGATATTTTTTTGTCCCCCTGACGAAAATCCTGAGTCCGCCCCTGCGCTATTCAGCTGATAAAGGTATATGTTCTCATAATGGAGAACCTAGGTTCGAATACTACTTGATGCAGGAATAGGATGTGTGTTGTGCGCCTACAGACTTTAATTATAATAAAAGGTCCATAGGAAACGCGACACAAAACATCTTCTAAATTCATCTCCGAAATGTTTAAAAATTAAATTTGAATTCAAATTTTATTAAAAATTTATACAACATAAGAACAGTGTTTGCCTAACATCGAAGGATTAGATATAAATAAATGAGGGTTCAAATGCTTCTATTTTTCATGCCTCCATCATGCCTCTATTTTTAAAAATTTTAATAACTCAAAATTTAAAACTTAAAAGTCAAAATAAAACCGTTGAATATGATCTACATCATTTTATTTATGCACATGTAAAAAATTATGACATTTTAATTTTGTTTTGGTTGTTATCAAGAGCTTGTAAAAAACGTACTAATGTGGATAATTTCTAGACGTTGATTTTTCAACTTATTGATTCACATAAAAACAAAATCAAAATGTGATAATTTTTTATGAGCACATAGATAAAATGATGTAGATCATATCTAACGGTTTTATTTTGACTTTTAAATTTTAAATTTTGAGTTATTAAAATTTTTAAAAATAAAAATACGGTGGATGCACAAAAAATAAAGGGCATTTAAACGCTCCTCATAAATATTTCCCCATGCATTGACATCCGTTCAATGTAAACCGTAGATAGAAATAAATGAATTATAGAATAATATTAACAGCTACAGAACGCAGACCCCACTATGGATCTTGCTTTAACGAATCTCATGCAAAAAAAAGAAACATGACAAAAGCAACAGATTGCTAATCAGAAAAAAAGAAAAGCAAAATAAAAATAACAGATTGGTTGTACCATGCCTGATCACCCCCATACTGAGAATAATTAATTAAATTTTGTCAAGTTATTTTAATGTTTAGACTGAAACAGAAGAATTTTGAACCACAAATAATATTTTGTATTGATTATTAACTAGGCCTGTAAGACTGCCACGTGTTACTGAATTGCCCATGTCCAAAGGAGAACAGCTTGGGTCCGATGGGTTCATAGACCGTCCGATCTACTTTAAAATTCGTGTGCACGAATTTTAAAACAGACGCAAAAGTTGCTGGCGCAAATCTTAAAGCATGTCGGACGGTCATCGAATCCATCGAACTCACTTTGAGTCCGATTGACATCGGACCCAAATTGGTTCCTGTCCAAAGATAGTAGTGGGATCCCATAACATTATGTTTGGTATTGAAAAAGCAACAATGCCACACCAGACACCACACCTACTCTAAATAATTTGCATGCCTAACATTATGTTTACTTTTACGTGTTGCAATTTGTGTAACGAATGGAAACGACCCTCCTGGGAATCAAGCTTTATTCTTTTTCTTTTTTCTTTGTGATAACTCAAAATTTTATTGTAAAAATTTAGTATGGTTTTTTTATTTTTGAAGGGTATGATATCAACTGCAACAGTATTATGGGTCTTTCTATTTTTTTTTTTTTTCAAATATATTGTGGTATTCTAAAAAAACACTAAAATTTCATCAGTTTCCTCATGCAAAAAAAAATATAAGAATTTTATTTTTCTAGATTACCAAAGAATTGTCTAGATAGTCAATTTTGGAACAGCTATGCTTATGACCCAGGCTTCATGCGTCAAATTTATTTAATTCAAAGATCGTGTTTGATAGAAGTATAAAAAATTAAGAGAATAAATATTTAGAAGAATAATAAGTTTAAGTATTGATAACTTTTTTTTTTCTATCTATCATTTTTTTTGTTTATCCAACAAATTCAAAGGGAAGACTAATCTATAAGATCAATTATCATTTGTTTGATTTTTAAACTTATAATTTTGATTGTTCCTTAAAATTATTAATTCTATAATCACCTTCTGGATTGTTTTTAATAATTATCTCCCAACTTTGTTTAATTAAAAACCGTTATTTCTGTTATGGTGAATGATCCAAATATCTTTTAACTTGTCGTAACTTCATTGTTTTTTTTTTTGAAAACCTTCACAGTTCTACAAAATTATGAGGAGGAATCGAACTTTCGATCTTTAGATAACCAATAATTTTAAGATTTTTTTTTTTCTAACCAACTGTGTTATCTTACCTTTCTCACCCTTGTTGTTTTTCATTTGTAGGTTAGAATATCTTTAATCGTCATATTTCTAGAAGAGTATCGTGTTTTGGTTCAATATGACACCGCATCAATAAAAGTTGGATAAATTAATGTGTTATATTATCAACCCGGAGTCAGGTAGAGCAACATTTTAAAATAAAACGTAATGTTAAAATTATTTTAAAATTAAGTATTTTTTTTAATTATAGAAAGTTGGGGAAATTTTTTAAGATGAAGTATAATTTTATATTTTTGAATCTCAACTAATATTTTTTACAAAGTAAAAAAATATAATTATATGAACAGATTTATACTTATACAATTAAGCAGTCTTCATTGACAAAATAGAAACCTAGCATATGTAATGTAGGATGATAAATATGGAATTATATGGAATTATAGAATTTGTATATACGTAATTCTATAATTCCATATTTATCATCCTAAATAAATAATAAATCACATATGTAATGTACCCAATATAACTTTAATATATATTAAATATACTCAAAACTCAAATTAATTATATTTTAAGATTTTAAAAACTGTAACTAATAAATGATTAATTAAAACTGGACTCACTCTCTCTGTATCTGATTTGACAATACATAACAATATTAAGTCATGCTTCTCTGACTACCTCGACGTGTCTCCTGCCACCATCTCATTGAGCACAATTGCGACAACAGCCTTGGCCATGTCCTCTTCTACTATCCCGCACAAGTAGCCACCGCAAACGCTAACACTTTTGATGTCAAAAGCTGACTGTAATAATGGGGTAGCGAGTAATGCGGAAAACAACGAGAAATGCTATAAAGAGCGTGCAATGAGTGCACACGAGAGCTGGAGAAGACAAGAGTCCAATTCAAATGTGGAGAATGAGTCCAGTTTTTATTAATCTTTAATTAATTGTAGCTTTTAGAATCTTAAACATAATTAATTTGAATTTTAAGTATATTTCATATATATTTAAATTGTATTGTATATTTACGCGAGTTATTAGAATTTAAAAATGCCAGATTCTGGCCGATTTGAACATTTTTCGAAAAAACAAGAAATTCTGGATATATTTATTAATTTGTCATTAAATTTGGATATTAATAGAAATGTCGGAATTTAAAATAATAAATATATAATTTCATAATTTCTTTTAAGTGGTATATAAGAAATTCCGCCCGTCCCCAGATAAAAAGATGTACCACACCGATATGGTGCTGCCTATTAAAAATGAGAAAGGAGGGAACTTGGCATAATATTATATAGATTAGTTCTTTTTTGGGTAAACAAAACTTGGCATGTATACATAGTAACATACTCGAGAATCGGGATCAGAAAATTGTATTGCACCGAAGCCGATAAATCAGAATTTTTGGTTCTCTGTGCCTCGTAATTGTCAACGACAGTACAAGAAATGGGGTAAAGATTTTAACGGAGCAGTTTTGGCTGTATGCAGCGCAAGAACCCTATGTAGTTACGCTGCATGAAGCCAAAATTGCTCTGTTAAAATCTTAACCCATTGGGTCCCAGAATCAGCAATTCCGGGAAATTGGCCTCACAAAAGAAGTAAATAAATAAAATAATTCTAATATTTTATAACCTGCCTATCCGGCTATCCGCCTAACCGCCTTACAGTCATTAGTCTGTTCAATCTTATCCTGCAATTTATCATTGCCTGTCTGGCCATCTGTGTGGAGCCTAACCGCCTTACAGATTTGGAGTTTTTGTAAGTTTTATTTAGTACCGTAATCTTGAGCAAAATATAAACAGTAAAAAAAATTTAGTTACTAGTAAAAAATTAGGGTTATCGGTTCTCTGACTGTCTGAACCGGAGTCTCGAGCGTCGTCTTTAATTCCATCGGTCATCGCTCGACCACCTCCTATTCGGGTTGGCGTCGCTGTCCCCCCCCCCCCCCCCCCATTTTTTTTTTCCTTTTTGCATGCCTGTTTTGTTATTTTTTTTGTTGTTTCTTCGATTCTTTCACAAAGTGCTCAGAGCGAAGAGACAAGAAGTTAGAAAAGAAAATAAAAAAATTTTGATCCGTGATAATCTGTAGCGAAGAGGTGAACTAGCGAATGTGAGTTAGTGGGCTGCGAAAATGAAATATGGATTGTGTGGAAAACTTAAGCATCACATGGTAGGGCAAAACCTTTTCAAAATTGGACAACAAACCAATAACATATTATTGGCAAGAATTATTTTTCAAAATTCAAGATAGGGCAGCTGTCCAACCGTGAACTATTCTAGCCCCGCCTCAGATTCAGTACATCACGATACCATTCGGCAACACAAATAAGATTAAATCTTAATTTGCGTTAAGGAGCTCACGTACGATTGTCTTAATCCGGAGGTAAAAGGTAAGGATGCTTAATTCTGAGGTAGAGGTGCCTTAAGGCTCGGGCATAAGATTAAGATTCGGATAAAATGAGGCTAAAGGAGGGGATCTTAATCCTCGCTAAAGAGCCGGTGTTCGGAAAGATTAAGCGAACTAAAAAAAGCTAAAGAAGATGAAAAGAAACTTAAGGAAACTTAATATTGTGTTCCCCTGGATACAAATCAAGCGGAAAAAAAAAACTAAAAAACTTTGATTTGTTAGAATTGACTAAATAAAAAACTTTAAATAATGTTATTTTTGTTAATTAAACGATAAAGCGGAGTCTCTCCAAACAAATTGGCATGCAAAAATAATTATAGTAATAATAATTTTCAAACATTAAATGTTGTGCAATTGAGAATATTAGAAAATATAACAATGATCAATATAGTCGATTTTATTTTATTTTATTTTATGATGTGACATATATATCTTTAGTCGCTTCTTCAATTTTATTATACTTTATTTAATTAAATTTTTAGATTCATTTTAATCAAACTATAACTATTACCCCTAATTTTCTATTGTTGTATGCTAATCAATAATAATCTTTCACAAGAAGGTTTCGATGTCATAAGATTTTGGCATCACCAAAAGTAATTACAATACCAATTTTCATGTATATTTTAAATTTGAAACTCATTGCAAACCATTGATCTTGTTCATTTTTATAAGAAATATGGTGCATACAATTTTATTATTTTTAGTATATTTTATATTAAATCAATACATCATTTTTTTATAGTACGTACTAAAATCTCGGGACAATAAAACCTTCCTCAATTTCCTATAGTTTATGTTTTAATAAAAAATTAAGAGTGTGCTTCAGAAGAGAACAAAGGAGGGGTGACCGGATCATGTTTACTTATTTCAGAACATTAAATTTTGAAAAATAGAGGAGAGAACGTAAAGAGAGAGAATGTGAACTCTATATACAAGTTATTCAAATTTTATAACTTCAGATCAAAGTGCAGAAAAAATTAACTATTTAAATTGCTCACCTCCTTTCCCCTCCCCTCGCTCATTGGAGAGCACATAGATTTAGCAATGAACGGCTCAAATACTTAATTTCTATTCAATATATATATTATGCTTAACTAGTACTAACTAAAACACATCCCAATTAGTAAAGATTTTCAATGCAAAAACTTCAAACTTGTATAATATTTAGAGTGTGATTTATACTTTAGTCACAGTAAAAAGTAAAAACATATATTTACACAAATAGTCTGGTTACTATGACATTGTTGTTATTTCAGACGTAGTGACATCAATTCTAAAATTCATTAAACAAACTTCAAACAACTAATCCAAAACAATTCAAAACGATCTATCTTACAAGTGATGTATTTACATTGCACAGTTTATAAATTTTCAAATTCATTTAGTATGAAGTCAAGCGCTAAAAAAATGAGGAAAAATGTATGCATCCAAATTAACTTAATTTTTTTTAACCGCTTGACTTCATACGAATGATTCCAAATTAATTTGAGTAATGCATTTGAATGGTTTTGATTCGTTGTTTGAAATTTATTTGATAGATTTTGGAGTCAGTGTCACGACGACTGAAATAACATTGATATCATAGTAGCTAAACTCTTTACATAAAATATTATTGACCATAGTTATTACTATCTTTTAGAGTACAACTAATATGACATCGGTGTTATATGACACTAACTTCAAAACTAATTGGTAGACTTTAGACGACTAGTTCAAACAGTTCAAACTGATTTATTACTTTATGAGATATGCCTTTACACAATTTTTTTTAGTTATTTTAGTATCAAGTGATGTGGAATTTTTTAAGTTAATTTTAATGTATTTATTTTTTAATATTTTTTACTATTGACTTGATACTAAATAAATTCGGAAAATTATAAATTTTATATGCAAATGTGCAACTAACGAAGTCAATCAGTTTGAATTTATAGTTTGATGTTGATTCTGCAAATTTTAAAATTGATATTATATAGGCTCGAATGAGACTCGTATCATACTAGTCATACTCTATTTTCTAGAAGTTTCTAAGATCTCGTAGCAAAATTGTACGGAACTCTGTTAAAAAATTTAGAATATTTTACAATTGTGAAAAAAGGACAGTTAAAAGATGCCATACGCTGTGATATTCTTTTACCGGCGTGGAGCTGATTTGACTTTATAAAAAACATAAATTTATATATTTTTGTTATTTTTTATTAATCCTGCGTTAAATAACTCTGTCAAGTCAATATGTCTCACGACGATCACACAGCAGAGCGCCATAAGAGATCGAGACTAACTTTATCAACTTAGAAAAAGGGAGTGCATATCCTCTGAGAGCGTTACCGACGTATCCGGTGCCTATTCGGGGTAGCGCAGGGGCAAGTATTATTTGAACTTTGTGATTCGTGTAGAACGTACTTTAACGGTTATGATTTCCCGAAAAGTCACGCAAAATATGAGGTATCTCAGAGGATGCGAATTCACTGGACACTGGTCAGAAGTTGAAACTTGAATGGATTTTACTCCGATAAAAAAGAGAGAAAAAGAAAATAACAAAAAATTCCCAACTTGACTCTGCCTCTGCCCTGTAGTGCACTAGAGAAGGACACATGGCTGTTTCTCGTCGCCAATCCCTTTCCTGTCCCTTCTCTCTCTCTCCAAAAGAAAAGAAAAGTTGCATTATTCAACTCGTATTCAATTCGATTATTCTCATCCCCCAACTCTTCTCTCTCTCTCCATTTTCTCACTTTCAGCTGTCCCTTTTGGTTTGCTCTCTTTTTTTCCACTTTTGTAGGAAACCCAGTAACTAGTATAAAGTCTTTGGCGGTTCCCCTTTATCCTCTCCGTCCCTGTTATGCTTGCCTCTTTCGTGCGTAGCTTTCCTCGGTTCTAGTTCTCAGAGTTCTGAGAGAAGATATAATGGAGAAGTACGAGGTCATCAAAGATATCGGCTCGGGAAATTTTGGCGTGGCCAAGCTGGTTAGAGATGTTAAAACCAAGGAGCTGTTTGCTGTCAAGTACATAGAGAGAGGTCAAAAGGTTTGTTTTTAATTTTCTTCCTAAGTTTGGCTTGTTATATATTGATTCAATATGAATTTATGACTATTAATTGGTCTTATTATTCTGAATATGAGGTAGATTGATGAGCATGTTCAGAGAGAGATAATGAACCACAGATCATTGCGGCACCCGCATATCATAAGATTTAAGGAGGTAACGCTCTGTTTCTTTCTTAGGTCTAAAACCCTCAATTGATCTGAACTCTTTCTCTTTACATACAAACCAAGGATTGAATTAGATTATTAATTTCCATATTGAACTGAACAATGGTACGTGACCTGTATGCAAACGCTGGTATATATAATTGCAAAGGGGTGTTCTGTGTTTAGTATTTTCTACTAAGTCTACTTGAGCCTTTGATCCCTTTATGGACATTTCTAAATACCTGTAAGTCTACCAGGTTCTTTTAATTGTTTTTCAAAATTGGTTTAATTAATTCAGAAACTTGATTTACTTCTACCGGTTACTATTTTAATCTTCTATGCCAAACTTAATTATTAATTCAGCGAGTTAAATATAATACATGTAGCAGAGGTAACTATTGGTTCCAGTTATGACAGGTTTTAATTATTAATAAATTTGAGAGGTAGAATCCATGGCATTATCTCAGATTTGAATATGTTATTCCACCTTTATGTGAAGTCACAAACCACCTAAGAAATATTTGGTTGTGCAAGAGTTTACAAGCATCTGGAAAATGCAAATCATATACTGACAGAACTTTTTTAATTTTGAAATCAGGTGATGTTGACACCTACACATCTCGCTATAGTAATGGAGTATGCAGCTGGTGGTGAACTCTTTGAAAGAATCTGCAATGCTGGCAGATTTAGTGAGGATGAGGTATACAAATTTGTGCAAGAGTTTTAATAAAAATAGGATTCTGTGCTCGTAACCAATATCCAACACTTTTAAGTTTCTTGCACTAATACCAAAGAACTTGGTCAACCGAATAATAAAAAATATGTATCATGTTAGATATTAACAATTTAGACCCTGATGTTGCTATGATTTTTGAGAAGTCAATATTTATTACAATCAACTCGGGGACATTTTAGGTGTTGTGCTTCAAGGTTACGTGAACAAGTTAAATGAAGATTTTTAAGTTTTTGCTAAAGCTAACTCAAAAATTCCAGAAAGATTCCAGAAAAACATCACATGGCATAAGTCCTTATTTTGCTCATTAGTCCAAGATTTCAGAAAAACATCATATGGCGAACTTTTCATTGTCTGAGGGTTCTATATGTAAGGTGACCAACTTAACAACTGAATATAATATCTCACAGGCGAGGTTCTTCTTCCAACAACTCATATCCGGAGTCAGCTATTGTCACTCAATGGTACAATTTAATTTGAAATTAATTTGTCAGAGGCTGCTTCCTTTTGAAAAATTATATTTACTCATCAGAGATTTACAAATCGCAATCAAACAAAGCTTTATGTCGTCAGAGATTATGTTGAATTGTCGACGTCATATTTTTCTTCTTTTTGGCAGGAAATATGCCATCGGGACTTAAAGTTAGAAAATACACTCTTGGATGGTAGCACTGCTCCTCGTGTTAAGATTTGTGATTTTGGATACTCCAAGGTATGATCTCAAATTAAAGTTCATTTGGAGCTTGCAAAATATACCAGATGTTATGTCGTAGAGAACATCCGTTATGCATGAAACACCCAACTATTTTGGGTTGCTGACAAAAAAGATCCTACTGTGAAATCTTTTCCCAGGTTTTTACAAACATCAATGATCTTATCATATTTGGAACAATCTGTAAACATATCTTCTATTTATAATTATCACCTGCCATATTTTGGCGGTTTGCAAATAGCACCTGATTATTAAAATCAATGTTAAGCTGAATACAAGATGACTAAACTTTGTAACTTCTTCATATTAATTCCACAACCTGTTATAAGTAAGATCATCCCAAGATTTAATTTGTTCTACTTGCTTATCTCAACTGTACTTGAGAGAAAAATTAAGTGAACTTAATAAAATTAAGGACAAGTTTCACATTACTTCTGAAGTTCTAACGGAATATGCCCATGTCATCGTACTGAGCTACTGTTAAGCTGAAAGCTGCAAATATCACAAATTTCAGATCTTAGTTGCTAGTTTTTTTCACAAATACGGTAAAATACTGAGTGTTCTTGCAAATGATCCCATTTTGTAAAGAAGGCCTGAAAGTCCAGCAGTAGTACCCACCTTTGCACCAGCTCTGCATACCTTTTTTCCTTTTTGGTATTTGCACTTGTGACCACATCATATGGGAAACAACCCCTATCTCCTGCGATATACTAGCTATTGTATGTTGATAACCAATTTTTTAAATTCTTTTGGTATATCAGTCCTCTGTTTTGCACTCTCAGCCAAAATCTACTGTTGGCACTCCGGCTTATATTGCCCCTGAGGTTCTTTCTAGAACGCAATATGATGGGAAGGTAAATCTAATGCTGCTTTTTGTTGCAATTTGGTCAGGTCCTGTACTGGCACGTACCAGTATAATTTCTCATTGCTTAGTGTTATTTGTTGGTTGGTAAACGAGGTCTCATACTGGCATGGATCACGTTGTTGCATTTCTGTACCAAAAGTTATATTCTGTATCTTTGTTAGAATTGTATTTGCCAGTTAAATTTCAGAACCAATTTGTATTATTGTTACTGACTCAATATCGATGAGTAGATCGTTACAAACTTGGTTTCTCTATTCTGAGGTTCCTTCATGTGCTTCTGGTTTGTTTGTTCGAGCCAACTAACAAGAAGTACCAGACAGAAATCATTGATACACAAAAAGGCACCAAACATATATACAATTAAGTGAGGTGTGGTGCCTGCTTGTACCAGCGGGAATCGATGTACTTGAGTAAAATCAATTATATGTTTCTCGCAACTATCAACCAATATTAGCAAGTTCTCTTCTAATTATACTTTCCTATTTTTTCTTTTATTTGGCGGCATCAATTTAGATTGCAGATGTGTGGTCATGTGGGGTGACATTGTATGTCATGCTTGTTGGATCATACCCCTTTGAGGACCCAGATGATCCTCGAAACTTCAGAAAAACAATTACTGTGCGTATTCTAGCTTTGAACTACTAATCCAACTTTTTTTGGTTGAAATATAATTAGGTTTTTTTTTGCAATAAAACCCACTTTCTCTTTATTATTGCAATTAGCACCCAACATTTCTTGTGTTTACAACTAGCACCAGCATTCTTCGAGGTACTTTATAACACGGCCTGTATATTAGTGTGAAGGAGAAGGAGCTATTAAATATTACATGATTTTTCATGAAAAAGTTATGTCTAAACATAATGCTTAAGCTTAGAAAGGTTATATCAAACACCAGAAGACATTGGGAAAGCAATTACCATAACTGTTTATATAATTAAATAACAACGTTGAGGACAATTTGTTCATCTTGTACATTAGTTCTATTGTTTTGATACTTTTCATGAATTACCAAGTATTATTGGAAATAGTGGCTGCAAATTATATTGGATGCTGTATGCAATTAAAAATATTTGGGTTTCCTTTGCAAAATTTCCCAGTAGGATTTGTATGTTCCTAAGGCCTCGCATTTAGATCTTAAGGATCTTACTTTTGGTTTCTACTTTGACCCCTTTGTTTTTTTAAGTCTCAACAGGTTACAAATTTAGCCATTACTAATATGGTATATTTGAGTATCCATAACTCTCTCAACCAAATTTAAACATACTAATGCTTTGGATGGGCCTGACTAGGATGATATTGAGATCTGATATTTCAATCTTAGGTTTTGCTTATTATCATTTCTCACGAGTACATGTACTTATATCATGACATGAATTCCTTAATCTCCACTTTTTTGGTTTGTGCAGCGCATACTTAGTGTCCAGTACTCGTTTCCAGATTATGTACGGGTATCCACAGAATGCCGTCATCTCTTGTCCATGATTTTTGTTGGAAATCCTGATCAGGTAATTTATTTCTATCATAAAAGCAGATGAGAGGAGTTGAGGTGTACAATATTTAACCAAGTTATATAACGGAATCTATTACATTTATTATAAATTTAGTTTTGGGTTCGATAAGATAGCATCAATGAAGAACACATGAAACAAATTTGTTGTTTAGGAAAGTAGAACCATATGTTTGTACCCTCTTTGCAGATTATCTCCTTATTAATTAATTTGATATGTTTTTGTACATATGAACGAGGACAAAAATTGCTATAAATATGGGAACCATACCAAAAAATCACTACATTCCCAATGTACTGATTAGTATTATGAGGTTTTTCTCTCTATTACTATGTTGTCAATATCGGATCCGTAGACATGTCTTCAATTGATTTACATGCATTTGTAAATAATTTCAGAGAATTACAATCCCAGAGATAAAAACCCACCCATGGTTTTTAAAGAACTTGCCGATAGAACTAATGGATGAATACCAAGCGGTGTTGCAATCTGCTGACACCAACCTCCCTGCTCAAAGCATTGAAGAAATAACTGCAATCATACAAGAGGCGAAGAAGCCTGGTGCTGGTAAACCTGGAGCTGATCATCTATTTGTTGGAGGCGGCAGCATGGACCTAGACGAAATCGATGATTCTGAGCTTGATGACATTGAGACAAGTGGCGACTTTGTAGGTGCACATGATTATGTTTAATAAAAAAGGTTCCACGTATACCCCTGCAAAACCTAAAAATATCATCATATTTAGTCTCAATACGAATCATGAGAAGCATTGCCTGTGTTGTTATGGATTATTGGTGCGTACTGTCCTTGACCGTGTCATTTTTTTTTTTTTACCTTTTCTGTGCCGTTTTTGTAAATAAAGATGTCGAGGGTGTTTTTGGGCAATGCTTGGAACGCATGGGGGGAAGTCATAGGCTTAGATTCGATTTGTATCATGGTTTTGTAGGGTATATACCTAGAAGATCTTTCTGTTTCACAGCGGAATACATGAATCGACTGAATGAAGGTTGCCATAGATTGATGATTTTCTCCTACACGTGTGTCAGTAGAATTATTTGTTTGTTAGAGCAGTAGCACTTGGTTGTTTGATAGGTTCCTTGATTTCAATTGAGATAGGTGGTTGGTTTTGGTGAATGATGACAGCTTTCTGTTATCTTTTTTACTGTTTTCGCTCTAGACTCTTATGAACAAAAATCATTTTTTTTTTAATCAGCATGTGTTTTTACAATTCGAACTTCTACCTCAAGTCTTTGACAGTAAGCTTATGAACCAAAAGAAGTAGAACAAAACTGGTAATATATGGGGTAGCATGGCGTGGGCAAAGCACATCCATGGACGTTCTTTCTATTCGTAGCAGTAAAAAAAAAAAAAAAATCCGAAGCATTATTTTTTGCAAAATGTTCAAAACTAATGAAGTTGTGATGAATCGTTGGGGCTCATGAACCGTAAAGATTTATTGTGGTCCAAAGGTCGGAACCGAATTTCTGCCAACACACTATCTATCCATCCATTCAAAACAATTCATGTTTTGGATGGTCAGGATTAAATTATTGATTTTGTCTTTTTAAAACTCAATTACTTTCCCTACTTCAATCCTGATCGTCCAGATCATGAATGGATGGATGGAGTGTGTTGGCAGGAATTTTGTCCACCTGTGGGCGGAAGATTCGGTTTCCCAAAGGTCGTTACAATTGTTTGTAAGCAGAGGACCTAGTTGAGTTTATTGTTTGCAACTCGTCGGAATTCATTGCGACCATGGCAGTTTATGGACCGCAACGAATCATTGCAATCCTTGTTAGTTTTTAACTAGTATTGTGTCCGTGCGTTGTAATGGGGACATATTATAAGATAATTTTTTTTTACTAAATGAAATATTTTTATAAAGAAAAATTCAACTAAATAATAAATAACATTCTTTAAATGACATATCAAAAGACATCTACATGTAAATAACATTTCTTAAATAACATAATAAATGACATATATATATAGAGATAGACTATGGTGAGTTGTGAAGTAAAACGCCATTTTACTTCACACCATATTTTCATTTTGAAAATCCAAACAACCGATCCGAACCGCTCAACATGTTCTCTATATTGAAATGTACTTGGAGACTAAATTTTACATTTTTTGGAATTTTTTTACTATTTATTAAGCCACTTTGAAATCGCTGATCCACTGTGAACAGTAAAAAAGCAGTAAAAATTTCTGGACCACCGGATCAGCGATTTTCAAAGTGGCTTAATAAGCTTAATAAATAGCAAAAAATTTCCAAAAAATGTAAAATTTAGTCTCCAAGCACATTTCAATATAGAGAACATGTTGAGCGGTTCGGATCGGTTGTTTGGATTTTCAAAATAAAAATATGAGCGTGAAGTAAAAATGACCTCTTACTTTACAACTCACCATAGCCCAACTCTCTCTCTCTCTCTCTCTCTCTATATATATATATATATAGAGATGAGCTATGGTGAGACGTGGAGTAAAACAAGTTTGTACTCCACGCTATATTTTCATTTTGAAAATCTAAACAACCGATCCGAACCGTTCAACATGTTCTCTATATTGAAATGTGCTTGGAAACCAAATTTTACATTTTTTGAAATTTTTTTACTATTTATTAAGCCACTTTGAAAATCGCTGATCCACTGTGAACAGTAAAAAACAGTAAAATTTTCTGGACCACCGGATCAGCGATTTTCAAAGTGGCTTAATAAATAGTAAAAAAATTCCAAAAAATGTAAAATTTGGTCTCCAAGCACATTTCAATATAGAGAACATGTTGAACAGTTCAGATCGGTTGTTTGGATTTTCAAAATGGAAATATAGTGCCATGGAGTACAAAATTGTTTTACTCCACGTCTCACCATAGCTCAATTATATATATATTCTTTTTATCTTTTTGACATATTTTCACAAAAAAATCTCATACAAAATAACATATTAAATGACAAATAACATTAATCAAAAGATATAACAAGAATAGAAAGAAATGAAGACATGACCAATCAATTAAAAATTCTTTAAATGACATTTAAAAATAAAAATAAACATGATCAATCAGAAAAAATTATACAATTGCATGTAGAAAGTATGTGTGGCGAGTAGGTGTCTAAATAAATTTTTACTTCTATACATGAAAAACATCAAATAGATGCATAGAATCATGATATTTGATTGCAGGACTAATATTCAATCCGAAATTTCATTTTTAATCAAAACCGTTGACAGATTAGGAAATCTACATTTAACTTTTTATGATGCTACTGTGGGCCACATATATCCAATATTTTTTCTTTCTTGAAAGAACGTTATGTATCCGAAATTTCTAATGGATTTTCAATAGTTGGGTGGCTTGACCTCCAACTATTACTAAAAAAATATTTATTTATTTTTGTTGAATTTTTTTTTATAGAAACAGTATTTATATGACTTCATCTCTTTTACTTCCTCTTTTTATTTATGTACTCTTTTTATAAGGTTCAATGACAATTAGGAGGCATTGCCTGCAACTTATAGAAAATCATAGTTCCAATCTATTAGGCAGCTTAAGTTCAAAAGTATTTTAGGGTTTAAAAATTATTTGATAGAGGGCAGAGACATGTATGCTGTATGCATATCATGTATTTTTCTTTAATATAAAAGTAGCTTTACGTGTTTTTATGATTTTTCCAAAAATATTTCATGTTTCAATAAATTTGTTTGAAATTATTTGGTAAATGTAAAATGTCTCCTCTGTTGATTTACTGTTCGGAAAAAAGAAGAAGCAAATAATACCAATATATGTTATTCTCCAGAGAGAAGATTGGGCCCAGGACCGGAATTCAGGACAATATGATAAGTGGGCTGACAATAAGCGCTTTCCGGTTCCTTTTCAATTGGGTCTCTTGGGCTTGGTTGTTAATTTTGCTGAACCAACTCTGGTCGGGTCGGGTTCCCTTAACAAAGCGACCCGAGATAGACTCAGATCTAGCCGCGACCATAAATCAACGGCTTAGATTAGACATGAAACCAAAAGCCCTAGTCATGCTTCCGCCGCCAACTATATATAATAAGCCTTGTGTCCACCCTTCTATTTTCTCTCGAAGGAAAAAACCCTAGCCGCTGCTCGAATCCCTTGCTCTCGCCTCCGGCTTTGGGACACCTTCAGCCCGAGATTTTGGTCCAAGATGAAGGTATAGATTCGCATCGTTGCGATATTACACCGTTTAATTGCGCATGATTCGAGATGTGCTTTTGATGGATGATTTATGTTTTTTCTGTATTTTGTTTGAACTTTGCAGTTCAACATCGCGAATCCGACGACTGGATGCCAGAAGAAGCTGGAGATAGACGACGATCAGAAGCTGTAAGTTTTGCCCCGTTGCTTGTTGCCAGATTTATATCTGTTTTTTTTGTGATGTGTAGACAATTAGATTTGCAAGTGAGATGAAGTTCTTAAAGGATATTTATTTCCGCTTTAGTTTTAATGTTTTCTGGGCTTTAGTACTGGTGTTTAACATTTGAATTCAAAATGCATAATGGTTTACCAATTAAATTCGTATAAGATTCTCCGAATATGAATCATTTAGCATATAGATTCTACCTATCTCCAAGATAATTTAAGTTCTGTGCAACTTGTATTGTGTTCAATTTTAATTAAGATACCCAGTAGACGGTGGTTTGTTCTTAGGAAGAAAGGTCTTAGGTAGACAGTCATTTATTTTGTTAAATGATGATACTGTTTTTCCGAGTTACAAATGCTTGAATTGTTCCCTTTAAAACAAAAGGAATGTACAAATTTTGTGATAACATTTCTTACTATGTAATGTAGAATTCTAATCTAGATTTAGTATTCTGAATTATATGCATTATTTTCTGTTCTGATAGTTTTTATTTGTTAATTTAACATGGGGCTTAAAATTTCTTCATTCTGCAGTCGTTGCTTTTATGATAAAAGGATCTCACAAGAGGTCAATGGTGATGCCCTTGGCGAGGTATGTGTGATTTCCATTGTATTTTTTAGTTTTATTCTGACTTTCTGTAATGTTATGCTAAGTTTTGTTACTTGATTTCAATAGGAGTTCAAGGGTTATGTGTTCAAAATTATGGGGGGCTGCGACAAGCAGGGTTTCCCCATGAAGCAGGGTGTGCTGACTCCTGGCCGTGTCCGTCTGCTCCTTTACAGAGGTAAATTTATTTATACCTTTTTAGCCTTCGTCAAACCCATTGTTGTAGGTTAGTACAGTTGTTTAGTCAAATATAAGAAGAGGACTTGGATGATAACTAAATAATGTCTAATATTTCACCTCTAGAATCCAATTTGTTGTTCTAGTTCTTTGTTATAAGGTTTTTGTAATGAATTTGTTGTTTACATTGGTTGGTTGTATTTTGGTGCAGGAACTCCTTGCTTCCGTGGGCACGGAAGGCGCAATGGAGAGCGCAGGAGGAAGTCTGTGCGTGGGTGCATTGTGAGCCCTGACCTGTCAGTGCTGAACTTGGTGATTGTCAAGAAGGGAGACAATGATCTACCCGGCTTGACCGATGTTGAAAAGCCAAGGATGAGGGGACCCAAGAGGGCCTCCAAGATCCGAAAGCTCTTTAACCTGAGCAAGGAAGATGATGTCCGCAAGTATGTCAATACCTACCGCCGCACTTTCACCTCCAAAACTGGTATGTTTTCCATCTTTTGTTATTTTTTTATTTATATAATTGTAGTTTTAGAGTTCCCTGTATGTTTTTCTGAGATAGGTTTAATGTATTGTTTCACTTGGTTGGTGCCATAATGTATATTTCGGGTTCTCAATGAAGCGAAGGTTAATGGTGTTTTGCATTTTTATTTTAAAGGCCCATGTAACCATATTTTTAATTCTTAACTTGTGTCTTATTTGACTTGCTAGCCCATGATGTCCATTGAATGGTTAAAGACTTAAATATCTAGATGGGTGATTAACAACTAAGCTTGTGATTTTACATGAATTTAGATTTTTAGCTGGCTTAGGTAATGGTTAACTTAGATTTCAGTAAGCTTTATTAACGGTCAAGTTCAATGAAAAAAATGCAGGAAAGAAGTGCAGCAAGGCACCCAAGATACAGAGGCTGGTGACACCTCTTACACTCCAGAGGAAGCGTGCGAGAATTGCTGACAAGAAGAAGAGAATAACCAAGGCAAAACTCGAGGCAGCTGAGTACCAGAAACTTCTTGCTCAGCGCCTTAAGGAGCAGCGTGAGCGCCGCAGTGAGAGCCTTGCCAAGCGCAGATCCAAGCTCTCCTCTGCTGCTGCTAAGACTTCTGTTGCTACTGCATAGGCTTTTTCCCTGTCTTGTTAGATTTTGAGTAAAAGATGATAGTTTATTTTGGTATTCGAGTATTTCGTGATGTCAAGTTTTGGTAAACTTAATGCCTACTGCTTTCTGAGTTGAGTTTTACTGTGAGACAATTTTTGTTGATTTAATGTTGGAGCTTAATTAAGTTGTGGTACTTTGTTCTCGTAGTAGTGGTTAAGGTTTTTCCTATAATGGCTTTTTGAACATTTAATGACTATTGTGGATGTTCAATACTTGTGATTGCTAGTTGATAATTTCGTAACCTCTTTATTGAAGGGTCAATTGCCTTCACTGTTATATTATTTAGCAAAAGCTTGTTAAAATTTATGTACAATTATAGTCACATTAATTGTGGGATATTGATTTTCAATTTTGTTCGCTTCTGTTGTATACTAATATGCTGAAACATCATAATTTTCATGTGTAGTGCTGAATATAGTATTGATTTTTTTGATTTTTTGAATCATATATATTTTAATTTTTTTTTTAACAATTATGGCGATAAAAAATAAAATATGATGGAAGGATTGAAACTCTGCCTTTTTCAGTGAAATTATGGGAAGTTTATGGCATCATCGCGTCATTGAAAACTGGATATTAATGTACTCGAAGGCTAGTATTCTATACTTTTTCGTAGCATGGTCATATCTCGGACTTTTAATAATGTTGTACTCGTAATTCTCTGGACCACGACGTTATGATGGCGACTGAAATCCTCACAAGGTAGTTGTATTAAATTCCCCTTTTCCTGATACACTTAAAAGAGGTTACACCTTTCCTCTTTTCAATTTGATGTAACTCGGCCATGTACTGATATGTAATGTAACACAATCTTGAAAGTGTGGACATAAAAAAAAAACACATACCAACTCTTTCCGTCTATTGAACGAACCTATTTGTGCATATTCACCAATATCAACAGAATGGTATGACCTTCAAAGTACCAAGCTTCAGAAGAGATCATACATATCAGTAATTCACAGTTTTTGTACTACAGTGCTGAATCTGACATATAAATGGTTTACTATAGAAATCAACGAAACAGGAGATGTTTCCAATAACAATTCTTTCTATAAAAGTTTTAAATAAACAAAAGAAATAATAGCACCTACGGAAAAAAAGTTGAGAAATACCAATACAACTTGGCATGAAATGATAAATATTTGTTTGCATATAAATTATGTGTGTTGTATTTTATCAGATTTTCCTTAGTTCGGTTTATTAGAGAGCGATTGCTGGTAGTAGTTGAGCTCTCCCCAAACAGTCTCTTCTATGGCTTCCCATGACACAGCTGCTTTCAACTCGTCCCACAAACTGAATATGGCTCCCAAAACATTGTCATCATGCAGTATACAATAGCACCTGAAAATGGAAAATTAATTCAATGATCCAACAATTTGGTTTTGCATAGAAAATTTCTCTGGGTGTGGGCTTATAATTTTGGCACAATCAAATGCTTTTGAGTCTTTCTTCAAGCGATGCAATCCACAGCACCATTTGCCGGAAAAAATAAAAAATATTTTTTATGAGTCACTCTTTACATTGCAAAGAGCAACAAAACATTTCTCAATTTTGTAACTAGGCCCCAGCATAGTTGAGAATCAGATTCTTTTTTTTTTACAACACCCCAATCATTTTTTTTCCACCAAATAATTGAAACAGGTTAACTGAAAAAATAGAATCTTCCCAAGTTAAACCTCAACACTAAAATTTGGCTAGCCTATTTTTAGTTTCATTTACTCTTGAGGGAGGAAAATGGTTCCATTGCAGTAAGACCGTCAACAAATGATGTGCCGTCCTTCACATTGCACCAATCTAATGGTTGGATGTCTCAAAAGTATTAAAAAAATGTTGCTGGCACCTTAAACGTATTGGTGCAAATGCAAAAAAATGTGAGTGCAATTTGGAAGCCCCAAAGAGAAGGGGTTCCTTTAGTTAGCCGAGCCAGTCCCTACAGCCTACAGGTACCACAACTCATGGTACCAAATTTGAGAACTGAGTCCTTAATTTGATATCAATACAATAATCCAAGTTTGGAAGTACTCACATGGCACGATAAGACACTCTATTTAACTTTGACTCTTCAAGCCGCCCATTGGTAGGTGCATACCGATCTTTAATCTTGGAAAAAGGAAGGGCATAACTCTCCAGAAATTTCTTCAGAAGAGGCGTATCTCCCCGGAGTACATCGAGATACATTGGAATTATATCCAACAAAGGATCTCCTGAAATAAGTTCATTACAACTGAGAATCTACTTTGTTCTGTGCATGCAACCACACCATATCTAATAAGAACTCATGCAGGTTCACGTTGAGCACACGAAAAAAGTGATATAAAAAATATCTAAAATAACATGTTTTGTTACATAGTCTAGTGAGATCCAAATTGGAGTATTAAGGCATATAAAGATACCTTATATAGTAAGTACATGATATGCATTTACAAAACATACACATATAACCAATGCATATTTATCAGCTCAAATAAATTCAAATCTAAAAGAACAAGTCACCAAATTATAAACCCAAAGCAGACACTAAATAAAAATCAAATGAGTTCCCACCAAAGTATTATTTAAGTTCTAGCTCTATGCTGTTTTTGTTTTTAACAAAGCACCTCACACCAATATGAATAGTTAAAAACTATATGTTTTAACACCTAGCGCTGTACATAGCGAACCTTAACTCAATTAGACCCCTTCCCCTAGTATGCACACAGATACAGGCACACACATGCGCACGCAATTAAAAAAGAATAAGAATAAAGAGTTGTGCTCACCAATAGATAGGTCACTAAAATCAATGATGTGCGTTGGGATCCATTTTTGGTTTCCTCCAATACCATTAGACAAACTATTTAATCCATTTTTAACAGGACCATCTTCTGGTGCCCGCTTGCTAGAGCTAGAAGTTGAAGCAGGCTCCAAAAGAATGTTATCGTCCATTATATCTGAATGTATCCATGAAGGACCGCTTGAGGTGGATAAACCATGATCATCCTGGTAAATGATAACCAAACCAACAGAATTTAGTAACTTTTCCCACTAGACTGGGCCAACAGGACCAGGTTCACTCTAAGTTGTTAAGTTGAACCTCAACTCTTAACTCCAGCAGTTGACCTGATTATAAGGAACTGTATGTAATAACTATCTGGCACAGCCACGACAATTGATTTTGTACCCACTTATAATCAGGTCTGTACCTACTTTGAACTCTAGCAAAGTAATATTCTGGTAAAAAGATACCAAAGTGATACAGAATATCAACCTTGACAATATCAAGCAGATGTGTTACATCATAGGGAAGATATTCTTCTGCTTTCTCGATTAGAGCCGCTGGAATTGGATCTCCCCTGCAATTAGCTTATACAAATCAGAATGTTCAAAATATATTAAATTAAATCAGTTAAGTGTCACCTTCAAATGCTATCACAAACAAAACCTGTATTATCTCTTAAGGTCAAAACATTTTTTTTTTCCAATTGAAAGATAGCAACTTTATCCAAATAATATTTGAGAGGAAAAAGGACATTACCATTGTTCAAGGCGTCTTCTAACGTTTCGTTTGCTTGCATGAAGAGAATCAGCAAACAAATTCCATTCTGAAGGTATGTCAGAATTTTCCACAAAAATATCTCTACATTCCTCTGTATTAAATTCTCGTGTCCTCTTATTGAAATGTATCTGATTCATATCAAAATGAGTTTTATTTTTGACAGGAGGAAGTGGTAGCTGATGAAGTAATCTAAGTTGAACGCCCAAGAAAGAAGCTAGGTTCAAAGCATCATCTTGCGACATTTTCTCCCTTCTACAAAATGAATCAGGAAGGCTAGGGTTACAATCTTGAGTTTAATTTTTTTGGTTTTCTTAACTTGTGCAATATTAAATTGCATGAAGCTTACCTGATGACTAGTTATATGAATTGAGAATAGTACAAAAATATTTTTATAATTATATAACTAACTCACATTTTACCGAATATATCCCCCTTGCATCTTTTGGTCACGAGATATGGCCATATATTCTTGCATGAAACATTAAACCCTTTTAGCGCAGTTTGCATCTTTCGGAACACGCCAAAACTGAAACTGTCATCTGAAATGCCTCCAATTGCATCTGGATACAACTGAGAAATAGCTCCCGGGACACCTCTCCCATCCCATGGTATTGTTTTGTGGGACCCATTTTCTAGCACAAGAAAACCACTAGCAACAATCTCGGGAACATGCTCCCTTAGAGGAGAGTCATACTTCTGAAGGAGGTTGTAAAACTCAAGCTGAAAAAATAGATAAGAGTAGATACATTATGCCCAGGATAAATTGGTATAGCAAAGCCGGATTAGCAATAGGTTGGTCGGTACAGGTTATAGTGTTTGAGTACAGATTGAGATTTTCTAACTTGTGAATTAATTGGCTCAAGGTCATTATTTTATGGACTTGGTAAGTAGGGTCATACTTTGTTCGTCTTTATACCAGGTGATTCAGACTGGTCAAAGATCATCTGAACTATTGTCTATGCCAGCCAATAACCATCAACAACCAGTAGTGCTCATTGTTATAACATATTAATATTTTAATGTTAATAGAGAAAAGCAAAGATTAACAACCTCTGTGCCAAGACCATGGAGAGCACACTCAAAACCTCCTTCAGCATAAATTTTCACTATATTATCAGAAATAACAAAAACCTACAAACAGTAAAAAGAGATACAATCAATGCCGATTTGTAAAGAACAAAAATATGATTATACCTCTGTAACATACTGACATTCAGATACATTCAGAATGCTGACTGTTGCAATGTAAGAACCAGTAACACAAAAACAATCTCAAGCATTTAAAAGGCTAAAAAAAATAGACAATGGAAATAGTGGCCACTTACAGGATTGCTACCAGTACCAACTGGTAGCTTCTCATCATCCAAAGGAGCTGGCAGCTTATGATTCGAACATATTTCTAGTAGGCAATTGTACCACTTCTCCACATTTACAGCTAAACATGCCCCCTAAAACAAAACATCATCTTCGTTCACAAGGCACACTCTTAGAATATACAAGTTTAACATCTGGGGTCATTATTGGTCCCTCTTTTGTCTAGCAGACCATACAAGTAAACCTACAAATTGACAGAAAGAAAACTAGTCTCTCTACCCATCATTCAGCTTTGTAGCACTTTAAATTAATTTTTTTACATCTATATTTTTCACGTTCATCAATTTGTGTTTAGAAGGTCTCCTAAATCAGTATCTACATATGTTTTTTCTATTGGATACCAAGATAGTATAATCACAAAATTTGCTATCTGTTGACAGAAATGATAAAGTTATAGATAGTTTTTTTATAGTAAGCGAGATAGTTTACCTTCCATATTAACTCCCTAATGTCAGGTTTGGCAACCCATAATTTGCACAACCATTCTCTCATTTCTCTTTGCCCAATGTAGATATTAGGGCTCCAAGCAGAACAGTAGTGGTTTCTTTCTTCTTCCAAAAATTGAGACAAGAATTCAATATCATATGAAAAGACCTGATTAATTGTCCCATCATAAATCTCCGTGGGGCTTTTTAATATGTCTCCTTTTCGGGTCACCTCAGGGTGATTCAACCTGTCCGAATTTAGTACATTTTCTATGTCATGACCTGATAAAGCCAGAAATCCTGCCCGGGACACACCCTTGTGACAGTGGCCGGGTGCCAGATCAAGGCAAACAAATTCAAAATTGGACTTATTAACATAGTTCTGTGTGACAGCTATTGTGGTTTCAAGATTCAAAACACAATGCCACCAGCCACTAGGGACATATATGGTTTCTCCTGGAAATTGAGTGCATTCTATTGGCTTGTCTTCATCAGAAAGGTGAGGGTATATATCCAGCCACCACTGTAAAACAGAATAAAAAATATTTAAAAAAAAACAATAATAAAAAAACAAAAAACGGAATAACAAATTAGTCATCAAGCATAAAGCAATAGGAAAATTTAAAAGAAATAGCACGTCAACATGCTTTACAAACAAGTCTATTTTGAAAAGCAAGGGTCATTTGCAACACTCAAAAAGGATTACTTTCTAGCTGGTGCAGGACATAGTTCCACAAAAAGCCCCCATACTAATAGCTTTCTTCATTTTATTACATTAACAAAACTTCATTATTAATATATAGAGCATCTTGGATTTATTGATAGATTTAGCTTAGCTTAGGATTTATAGAGAGATTAACTATTTTTTGTTTAATGGTCAAGAGGGTTGGCTTAAGTAGTGAGAATATAATATTAACGGTTGAAATAATCCTTCTTTTTCTTAGAAAGGAAAGGAACGACATCTTCTTTTCTGTTTTTTTTAGGGAAGGAACGACATCTCTCTGTTTTTTTTTTAATATTTGCAGTGGCTGTTCCCCCTCTCTAAACAGCTGCATCATAACTGGTTTAGAAAGACAGCAATCTAGCTTGAACACCTCACTTTTCTTCATTTCTCTTACTCATCCCAGCAATTTTTCATCAATTACCATATAATCACATATTCATTCATTCAAACCTGCACAACGCCACATAGTTCATTCAAAAGAAAAAAAAATGTTGGCCTGAGAATGAGGTCGAGGATACTAGAAACAGATGGTAAACTCGAAGCTAAAGCTGATGCTAAATTGGAATAGATGTTTAAACAGGTTAGATACATGGCCAGATCAGGTTCCATTTCTGACTGGTTCAATTAAAAGCAGCTTACCTGATCAGATGTCCGGTCCTGATAAACAGCCATATCCACAAACACATGGGTATTAGGTTCCCAGCTCATAAAATCAAAGTAATGTGTTAGCTACAGTTCCTGGAGGTGTTGCTGGGTTGTCAATTGCGGACAACAATTTTTATAATTAACAATAAGTCCTTCGACTTCCATTTGCTCAGGAGTTCCATTGGATTTAGAATAAAGTTTCACCCCCAACAAAGTTATTCAGTTGGTGATATATTTGACAGCACTCTCAAGATTATTGAGCAAGAAAGCACTTTCTCTGTTTTTGGTGGTGCATCTATGGCAGGGATTATGAATGGGTAAGTGATGAATGATGAAATATAATTGCCATGAAGAGGACAGAAAATGGGGTTAGCTGCAGAGATTAGACTGGACAGGGTTGGGGATGGGGAACAGAGAGTTGAGTAAGAGGAGGAGGTAATTGTCTAAAATACACTCAGTTTTAATTATTCTAAACAGCTCTTACAAATGTTTATTGTTATTATTACATAAGCAAACAATGTTATATTCTTACTAAAGATTATTGTTACTATAAACAAATGTTTTTGGTGGTGTATCTATGGCAGGGATTATGAATGGGTAAGTGATGAATGATGAAATATAATTGCCATGAAGAGGACAGAAAATGGGGTTAGCTGCAGAGATTAGACTGGACAGGGTTGGGGATGGGGAACAGAGAGTTGAGTAAGAGGAGGAGGTAATTGTCTAAAATACACTCAGTTTTAATTATTCTAAACAGCTCTTACAAATGTTTATTGTTATTATTACATAAGCAAACATTGTTATATTCTTACTAAAGATTATTGTTACTATAAACAAATTAATTTCTTAATACACTTGATCTGTGCTAAATCTACAAACCAAAAATCTTAGGTGCTCTAAATCTTAATAAAAACCAGTAAGAAGCTTTTCAAAATTTATTGCTTCCAAAATTTCACAGAGGAAAATTACACAGTCGAAATTTTACTAGGGGTCAAAATGAAATTCTGAAAGAACTTGCCGAGATAACTGAAAAGCACCTTAAGAAATATCTAGAACAAAAGCAAAACAACAGCAATAGAATAATTAAAATAATAGCAAACCTGCACTGATGTGGGGCTTTCAATATTGACATCACCATCCTCCTCATTTACATGGACTGTCACTCCAGCAGGTACCCGGCCGGGGGGGTATAATGCCCATCTATTATTTGAATGTAAAATAGCAAAAATGTATATGAGAAGCAACTATAAAATAAAATGGCATGGCACAAACTATACACTGTCTGCAACTGTGCTTATCTTTAGACTGTAGAAAGAACACAAAAACAAGATATTCTTATGATCCTACTAGTAATGTAGGGTGGAAGTAAAGTCGAGACAAATAAATACTCAAAATTTCGTCATATCTGCTAAAAAAAAAGAAAGCAAGAGTAAACCTTTTTCTGCCACATAAAAGGGTGTTCCAAGCACTTGTGAGGCCGGGATCAACATGCCAGGAGGCACCGGACCTCTCAGGACCTATTATGAGCCATCTAAAGGGAGGCCGCTGGTCATGGCCTAGCAGATCAAAGAAGTCATCTTTGAATAGATGAGGTACTTCATAGTCTTCTAATAACGGAGGTGCTCTCTCTCCAAACTGCACAGTAATAAGTAAATAAGATTAAACTGTTACAAAGGCAGTAATCAAACAACATTTGGAACACTCTGCTTCATTTTCTTACTGGTCAAATTTCAAACTGGTAAAAACAAAAATACCTACCTTGTCATCAAAAATATAGAGAGGATCTTCGTCATGCTGGACATGCATGTAGGAAACATAGTCCTTAAACTTCATCGTTACTTTTTTGGAGCTCTTTTGAGATATCCTGAAGATAGTGTCCCCATAGATTTCAACCAATTGTTCAATTGTCCATTTTTTTCTTGCCGGCCAAGTCTCTGCAAGACCCGTAATCATGATCTGGAATAAAACAAATTGGTCTATGCTCACAAAAAGAAGAAGGAATAAAACATATTACATGAATGTCAACATTAATTTTGTTCATTCTTGCTTTTTGAACCCAAGTCAAAACAAAAATTAAGCTAATCAAATTAGAGTCGGACTAAGTGAAATAAACTAGTCATGAGGAGGCTTAAATGGCTTAGGGCATTTTAGCATTTTAGAAAAAATTCTCACTAGACTTTAATTTTAACATATAGTTGTTATTTACAAATAACCCAATAAGTGTTGGACACTAACTGCAAACAAATAAAAATGTTGGATGTAGTTTGCAAATACAGTAAAATGTTGTGTACAACTTAGAAATAATCAGAAACAACTAAAAATCTCGGAGAAAACAGAGAGAACTACACAAACACTTATAAAAAACAATACAAAATGATTTACCGGCTTTTTGCCATCATAATTCAAAGAAAACTCATCCTGTGAAAGATCTTCCTTCCTTTCGAGGTAGCCATTGTCCAAAGAAAACGAACTCAATGAAGTGTGGCATCTGTACCATCTCTTGTACAAGAACAAAGAAAAAAACCCTGAAAGGGGAGAAAAGATTATGAAATGTAAAAACAACAGAAATTGAAATTTTTAAAAATTAGCCATGAAGAAAGATAAATTGTTACCATCAAATGTAAGGGGTTTATGGAAAGTCTCAGCAGTGTCCTTGCAAAGGTTATCCCTACACCAACAACAATTGTTGTAACTCTCATTTGTATATTTTAGAAAAAATCATCGGGAGCTAACACATGCAGTTCCCACCACAGATAGCAACTTTAGTTTAACATATTCATTACATTCTAGGTTTACCTTCATAATTCTGGAAATAACCTTTTACTAAGCCTAGGTATAAGCACTAGAGGCCTTTTTAATAGCTATTTCCAAAATTTGCACATGTTTAACACTTAAAACTTCTAGGCTTACGGCTTACCCATCATAACTTTACAAATGTACCCAGGAGCACCTTGCACTGCATGGTTTTCAGCTATATTGTATTCACATAGATAGCTATTTCATTAACAAGCAAAGAAGTTTTTTTTTATTACATTGCAGACCTTGATAAAGCTGTCTTTTTCCAAGAACCCTTGTAGTCAATTGAGCCTCCAATAGAAAGGCATTTATTCATCCAAAGTGGTTCCTCGTTGCAAAATATGTACATGACACTGTAAAGATGGAGAATGAGAAGAATGCATCAAATTAAGTAGGAAGGGAGAAAAGAGACAATATGATAGAAAGAGAGAGAGGGAGAGGAAGACCTGCTGACGCAGGAGAGGCGACCAAGGTCGGTTGGAGAGAGCAATTCGAGGATCGCACAGATGGTCTCATCGGGAAGAATTCTCAGAGCGCCGAGAGCATCAACGCGGCGATCGACGGTCAAAGCTGGGGCCGAATCGGACATTTGGAGCAGCTACCAATGGAAACTACACTGTGCGCAGAGCAGAGGACAGAAAAAAGTTTCAATATGAGGGGTGGGGACAAACTACAAAGGAGAGAAAATTTGTGCGTCGGCTCTACGCGCCGGGTCAGGTAAGGTTCGCAGGAGAGGGGTTTCCGATTGAGGGGTAAATATATCATGAAAGAAGTCAAACTTCGAAAAATTGATGATTTTATTATTTTTTATTTTTTTTAAATAAAGAATTTTTTTAAACTTCGAAAAATTGATGATTTGCTTAGCCGTGTTGTCGCGTTGACGACGCTGTATCAGTATCTGTATGTTTGGCCGTTTGGAACACTTTCCTCTCATTTTCGTTTTTCTTCCCTGACGGCAGTGACGGTGACGGTGATGGAACGGAACAAAGTTATTATAAAGTAATTTTTTAACGGAGGTCAATTCGCTATTCAATTTGTATATTTTGCTTTTTTGGGCAAGATATATATAACACGTCTAGATCAGCCGAAATTTTTATAATATCCAAAATTATTAAATAATTTCACCATCTGCACTTTTGTCGCTCGGATTTCCAAAAATAACCAAAATGGAGATTTTTTTTCCAGTTTCAAGCTCTCTTTCCGCAAACAAAGATTCCGGTTCCAGCCTCTCTAAAACCGCAAACAAAGTTCCCGGTTCTAGAACCGAAGATTAAATTTCCAGTTTCAAAGCCTGGAACTGGAAATTTAATCTCCGGTTCTAGAACCGTAAACTTTGTTTGCGGTTTGATTTCCAAAAATTTGTTCTCGGTTTCGGACCAATTTACCTATATAACGCGTAGATCACTCAGAACTCAGACAGAAGAGCCTCGGACTCAGTAGTGAAGAGTAAAGAAAAAAAAGGAGGAAAAAAAAGGACTCAGTGAAGAGGAGAAAAAGATGAGAGGAAGAAGAAAAAAATAAAGAAAATCAGATTGGAGAAGTGAATTTTTGTAAGTTTTTTAATTATTTTAATTTCAAATTATTTAATTTTTCAATTTATGTTGTACTTTTATTATTATTATTTTTTAAATTGTAGTTTGTAAACCAGACCAATTAAATCAATATTCTCAGGGTTTATGCGACGGCGCTAATTATGCTAATGTTAGAATTAAACATTAAAATAGAGATTCTCTAGGGATCAGGTGCTCTACTTCTAAATTATGCAAAATATAAATTCAGACGTCTCTCTACCCTGCATGCGGCCTGTCACCCCGCATACGGCCTAGATTGTCCCACAGCTACCCCGCATGCGGCACTGTCACCACCCCGCAGGGTGTGCTGGGTTTCTGTGTACGTGATTTTAAAAGTTTTCGATCTTGCGATCGGCTTTTGGGGTATCAATTCAAAGTATTATAGGTATGCAATTATCTTTCTCACACAAACACAATTGATCAATTCCTATTCTACCCCTCAATTAAATATCCCAAATACCCTACCTAAAAAGTGTTTCCTAATACAATATAAATTACCAATTTACGCTATCCTGCCAAGGGAGCTCACTGGGTTCTAACCCTAGTCTTTGAACCGCTGCCAGACCTCGTTAACCGAAGTGTTACATATACTTACATGCATTATCCCCCTCGCACCAGGATGCAACGAAATCATACACCTATTGGTATGTGGAGGTTTACTGGCATATAGTAGACAAAACTATGTATGCAAGGATTTAATAAAAAAAATTTAAACAATAAAGCAAACTCAAATCTACATACACAAAACATAAACTTATATTAAAACATAACTTAGAATTTGAGTACAACCCTCACTCTAGAGATGAGAGAATTCGAGTACAACTCTCTAAGCACAAAACAATATCTCTCTCTTAAAGTTTACTAGAAAGATGTCATCTACAAAAGATTCTGACATTGCCGAGCAAGATACAGAGTCATACAATAGCTTAGATCATGATGAAGAGTAAGAATGAAATCTTCTGTGTATTTCAATTTTTTTTTATTTTTGAAAATTGCCATTCATATATTGTTGTAAGTATTTCTATGATACTTGTATTTTAGTGCAAAAAATGTAACTCCAGTATGAGAACGGACTCCAACTAAAAAAAAAGAAGAAGAAAAATTGAGTTACCAGTATCAGCCTAGGGGCAAAAGGGTAAAACTCTGGAATTTTTTTGTAAATTTTACCAGTAGAATCTTTGATTTGCACTCAAGATTGGCTAAAAGCCTTTGCTACTGGTACATATAAAAAATGTTAAATTACTTTTTTTTGTTGTTGCAAACAAGCCTGTAGGTACCTCTCTCCATTTCAGAAGGATAATACAAAGTATACAACTGTTGCTGATTTAGGAAGAAAACGAAAACAAAATAAAACCCCACTTACATAACCTCATTAATTAGCCCTGAACTAGTAAAAAAATTACTATTTATATATATTTTTATATATATAAATAAAATTCTAAACAACTACTATTTATATATTTTTTCTAGAGTCCGGCTAGTATGACATCGGTGTCATATAACACTAACTCCAAAATTGATTGAATAGACTTTAAATGAATAATCGAAACCGTTCAAACTGATTTATTTTATGAATGATGCATTTACATGCAAATTTTTTTTTATATTTTCTAGTTATTTTAGTATCAAATCAAGAAGTAAAAAATGTTGAAAAATGAATGTATTAAAATTAACTTAAAAACTCACACATTTGACCACTTGACTTGATACTAAATAAATTCGAAAAATTATAAATTTTGTATGTAAACGCATAACTAATGAAGTAGATCGGTTTGAACGGTTTGGATTCACCGTTTGAAGTCGATTTGATAGGTTTTGAAGTTAGTGTTATATAGGCTGAAATGACACTGATATTATACTAGCCAGACTCTTTTTTTTATTTCTAACTTAATTATATTCTAAACAGATGCATCTTCTGGAGAAGATGATGGAGCGCTCTCATCAATGTCAGAATCGATTTTCCATGATGGTGAAATTGATTTACATGAAATTCCATATGATAATGTTAAAAGTAATAATTAGTAATGTACTTGTTAAACATGAAATTCCATATGAAATTGTATGTCTTTTGTTACAAGTAAGATGTAGAATTTTACTTTTATTTGCATGCTTGTTTTTTTTAATTAAAGAACAATGATATTTGTGTTTTTAAATTTGTGTTTTGATAAAAAAAACAATTTAGTTGGAATTAATTTTCATATTAGTAATGTGATTTTATATGTGAGAAATAAATGTGTTTTAGTGTTTTATTTAATAAATAATAAAAATAATTATTATACAAGTATTACCCGTTATTTACCCGCTACCGTTTCGTTATCCGACAACCATAACGGGTAAGGGTAAGGTACGGATAAGACAATTTGTAACGGATAAGGGTAGGGTACGGATAAGAATAATTTGTAACGAGTACGGGTATGAAAATGCTTCCACCCGACTTTTACCGTACCCGTTGACACCCCTAATGCTAGCGAGTGCAGTCACAGTACAAACAATTTATTAACGAGTGTGAATAAAGTTTGATTCAATGTGAGGACCATATTTATATTTGTATACTTTTAATTGGAGAAAATTTTAATTAAGAATCCTTGAAACTTTGAAAGACGCGTTTTTGTTAACAAATTCACATACATATTGTTAGCCTTATGAATTAGTTGTGTATTTATGTCATTTGAGTGTTATTTGATACTTCGTCAAAGAGTGCTAAATAAAAACCATTGCTAAAATCATTTAATAAAAGGTAAAACTTATATATCAAATTTTATTATCTTTCACGTACATAATATAGATATAGTATAGATCATATTTTAAGTGTCAAATTTAAAAATTTTAAATTATCATTTTACTATGAGTGAGTCTATGGTACTATGCATAGCACGGATTAGTCCGTACTACGGAGCCATATTTTCATTTTGAAAATTCTAATGGTTGATCTGAACCGTTCAACGTGATCTCCACATGAATATGTACTTGCAGACTAAATTTTATATTTTTTCACTTTTTTTTACTATATTTTAAGATAGGTAGAAAATCACTTGATCTGAAAATTCTGGACCATCCAAAAACAATGATTTTCTATCTATCTAAAAAAATAGTAAAAAAATTCTAAAAAATAAAAAATTTAGCTCACAAGTATATTCTCATGAAAATCATGTTGAACGGTTCGGATCAACCGTTAGGATTTTGAAAACAAAAATATTAATCCGTAGTACAGACCAATCCGTGCTATGCATAGTACCATAGACTCACTCTTTTACTATTATCAAAGTTATTAAGTTAATAGAGAATAAGATTGGTCTGGCTAAGAAAACTTTGCGCGTGGAATGTCACGGTCTCACGGATACGAAATTCGACTGAATGATCTTTTGTGGATATTTAAGCTAGATAAACTTGATTCTTATCTTTATCTAAGAAAAAAATATCTCAAAATTTCCGAAGTCAAATCCCCAACTCATTTTTTTTTTATTGTAGTAATATTTTAAGCATCGTCCTTTTATCTGAATTTAGCTTTTATACGGTTGGTGAACACTTCATTCTTTCCGAACATGACCGATATGTTTAAACAAGAATCATGCTTAACTAAAGCCAACACAAAAGCAAACATTTTTGTGAGCTGCTTTAGCGGCAAGGAATGAGGTCATGAGCTGTTTTATTCTTTGCCTAGACAAATATTGAAAAGTTGCTGATTTGGCTTGACAATAATCACAATATCAAATTTACAAAACGTGAATCAATGTGTACCATCTACCATAATAAAAACTTTAAAAAGCAAGAAAGTAACAAAACAGTTTTTAATTTTACAGGCGGTCCTGCATTCACCGCCAAGAAATCATGAACAAAATATCAAGACAGAAAATAAATAGATATGCAATTGGGTAAAAGTATAGCCACCAAATAATTAAACATTTTTCCAAATAATTTTCCGATTCTTTATCTAGTTTGCAATTTTCTCAATGCAGCTTCAAATAATTGTGACCCCACCAAACAAAACCAGTTCTTATAATTTTTTTGTAGATGTAACAACAAAGCTCGGGGTACTTTCGGACAGGGTAAAGTGCACTGCTCCAGTGTTTCTGATAAGGCGATAACATGTGCATGCAGGCGAGCAGAGCACGCGCACGCACGCACACACACATACACACACAAGCACTTGCAATCCTCATTATATTTAACTATTACATATTTTCTAGTTCCAAAACAAAATGAAATAAAATATGGAAGAAAAGAGACCGCCAGCCACCAGTTGACTTACCTCCCCAAATTACATCTATCAACCCCTGAACAGTATCTCCTAGTTACACCAATCAGATGTTAGATTTACTGCCTCACAGTCTCACACCTTCAACTGCAATGATATCACCTCAATGCTCAAGAAGTTGAACAGCACATTCTATTCTTATCAGGAATGATTTGTGCTGGTCCTGGCACAACAATTTTCTTCCCTGACAAGGCGGGCCCCGCTGTACCATTCCCATTCCCATTCGTCTGACCCTCAGATGCCAGGCTCCTCTTGCTAACAATGCTGAAGATCTCCGTCAGAACCGTTTGAAATGCACTCTCCACATTGGTTGCCTGAAGGGCTGAAGTTTCAAGAAAGAAGAGGCCCTCCTTTTGTGCAAATTCCTTCGCTTCCTCGGTGGTGACGCTCCTCTGATCCTGCAGATCAATCTTATTGCCAACTAGCATGATGATGATGTTGCGATCTGCGTGGGCCCGAAGCTCATCCAGCCATCGCGGGATGTGCTCAAATGTCGGGCGTTTCGTCACGTCATACACAAGCAGTGCACCAACAGCTCCCCTGTAGTATGCACTAGTGACAGCTCGGTACCTGCATTAGTGGGCCACATTGTCAGACAAGTTGCTAGTGTGCAGCTGGAGATATTAACCTAGACACTACTATATTTCAACCAGTGTTGTAAATAACGGTATGCGGTCGTCAGACGGACAGGGTACCGCCAAGCGATTAATCAGGAATAATTATTCCCCCATAATTGAGAATAATCGGCCGATTAGTCGGAAAAATCCATGACGGTTTGGTCACCGCCAACGACTAATCGGCCGATTAATCGGCCTAAACGGACGTTTTTTATAACACTGATTTCAACTCAACCTGACCTAGTTCATATCATGCATAGGTACATGATCAGGTCCAGACTCTAATGTCATGAATACTTTAACATGATTGCAATTGGGTTCAGCTTAGCTTTCCATATTATAACCTGACCCAGCCATGTAAAAGATCCAAACAACAGGTTAGAAACATCAAATATTTTATTTCATCAGTAAGTTGGAGGTTGACGAAAATTCTTTTAGTAAAATAATACTAGCACCAGACAAGTAAGTTCCATTGCCATGCATATCTAATTGTCATCAAGTGTGCCAGTACTAATTTCTTCAGTCTGTTGTTTGGCACCTTTTATCGCATTCCAATTGATCTGGGGTTATACCCTCCCCCCCCCCCCCCCCCCCCTCCACTCCAAACCCGACACACCCTCAAGCAGCCGTTCTTTACATAAGTGAGGTTACTTGAATTCCAATTGATACTTCTTTAGATCAAAATCCCAATAATAGATTCTTACAGACAAGGAACATGGGGAATTAACCTAAAAGGTACCCAAATGTAACCGCATTCTTGTGATAATAATATTTTAAACATAAAGTTGACGGTACTTAGAAAATGGGGAAAAGTTACTTCATTCATCGATAATCTGTCTACATATACAATTTATCTCAATCTTACACTTTAGTCCCTATAACTACTATATTCATACTTTTACCTAAATACCCTTATTAACAATACAATATTCAACACTCCCCCTCAAGATGATGCATAGATATTGATCATGTTCATCTTGCCTATTACATTGGAGAAGTCTGTGACACTCAACCCTTTTGTGAAGACATCAGCAATTTGCTCCTGGGTACGAACGAAAGGCATACATATAATGCTCTCGTCAAGTTTATCCTTGATAAAGTGTCGATCAATCTCCACATGTTTGGTTCTGTCATGTTGTACTGGGTTGTTTGCTATGTTTATAGCCGCCTTGTTGTCACAGTACAACATTATGGGTTTGTTCTCCAACAACCCCAATTCCGATAGCAATCTTCGTAACCACAACCCTTCACTCACACCTTGGGCCATGGCTCTATACTCAGCCTCTGCACTAGACCTTGCTACTACATTCTGCTTCTTGCTTCGCTAGGAAACCAGATTACCCCCAACAAACGAACAGTAGCCTGAAGTTGACTTTCTATCATCAAGACACCCTGCCCAATCGGCATCTGTATAGACTTCAATCCTAGTGTGCCCATTTTTACTCAGGAGCACACCTTTTCCTGGACAACTCTTGAGATACCTCAGAATCTGATACACGGCCTCTTCATGTGGAATTCTAGGGTCGTGCATATACCTGCTCACTACGCTCACAGCGTATGCAATGTCAGGTCGAGTATGTGCTAAGTAGATCAGTCTGCCTACTAGGCGCTGATACTGTCCTCTATCTACTTGATCACCTATTCCTCCCTTCAGCTTATTATTAGGGTCTATGGGTGTATTGACAGGTCGACACCCAAGCATTCCCGTGTCTCTCAGTAGATCTAGGACATACTTTTGCTGTGAAAGAACTACCCCTTTTTTTGAGCGAGCAACCTCAATGCCTAGAAAGTAGCGCAATTCACCCAGGTCTTTCATTTCAAACTCTGTGGCTAAGCTGGCCTTAAGCCTCTTCATCTCAACAAGATCATTACCTGTTAACACTATATCATCCACATACACCACCAGAATGCAGATTTTCTCTCCTTTCCTTTGGATGAACATAGTGTGATCGGCACTACTTTGCTGATAGCCTAGTTTTTTCATTGCTATAGAAAACCTGTCAAACCAGGCTCGTGGTGACTGCTTTAACCCGTACAGGGAGCGCTTCAGGTGACACACTTTACCCTTCAGTTGTTCATTTTCAAACCCAGGTGGGATCTCCATATATACCTCTTCCTTTAGGTCCCCATGAAGAAAGGCATTTTTAACATCTAGCTGGCACAAATCCCACCCAAAGTTTACCGCACACGAGATGAGAGTTCTGACAGTATTCATTTTCGCCACTGGAGCAAAGGTCTCCTCGTAGTCCACACCATACGTTTGTGTGTAGCCCTTGGCCACCAATCTGGCTTTGAATCTGTCCACCTTTCCCTCTGGAGTATATTTTGTCGAGTATACCCACTTGCATCCTACGGTGCTTTTGTTGGACGGTCTAGGGACCATATCCCAAGTGTCATTCTTGACTAATGCTTTCATCTCCTCGAACATTGCCTTCTTCCACTTTGGGTCCTGCATTGCTTTCCTCCAATCACATGGAACAGAGTTAGAGTGTAAGGAGGTTACAAAAGCTTTGTAAGTAGGGGAAAGTGTCTCAAATGAGACATAGTGAGAGATAGGATGCGAGGTTGAGACATCTTCCCCTTGCTTCAAGACAGTTGACCGGACTCCTTTGCGCAAGGCAATAGGAAGGTCGAGATCAGAGAAAAGAGGAGTACCTGAGGGTAACTCTGAGTTACCTGAAGGCTGTGGTGTGAGCGAGCCGTCGACAGGAGCAAGTAATTGGTATTGATCTTGGACCGGAGGTTGCTCAACATTCTCATGGCGAGGTTTTCGAGTGTAAACCTTGTTGATCTGCCTATTAGGAGGTGGTAGGCTTTGGTCAATGCTTGAGTCCAGATCTATCTCTGTAGTTGGACTTACGGGCATACTGTTGTCAGATTCCTTAGTTGGACTTACGGGCATATTGTTGTCAGATTCCTTACTCTCCCTCTCTCGACCAACTCGGTCCGAGGGATAGGTGACAACCACCTCAAGAAGATCATGAAATGTAACAGAAGATGCATTGGACTGTGCATCGGAAAGAGAAAAATAGGGTTCTGTTTCTCGGAATGTCACATCCAAGCTTTCCAGCATCCTTTTTTTCACAGGCTCTCGGGTCCAAAACCTCCCCTCCTTGCTTAAGTCGGTACAAGCCTTCACTCCTCTTGCCAATACCAATCACTCTTCCTGTCTTCAGCTCCTGCAACACAACATGAGTAGGAGACAGAGAAACAACACAGTTAAGATCGTCTACCAATTGACTAACTGATAGGAGGTTATTGGTGAATTTAGGAACATGAAAGACTGATGATAGCTGGAGGTCTGGAGTACATGTTACATCCCCAACTCCTGCTATTGAGCAAAGCGAGCCATCGGCTGTTTGTACTTTTTCTCTCCCAGACATAGGCTTATAGGTTTTGAACAATGTAGGGTCAGGGGTCATATGTTTAGATGCCCCAGAGTCTACAATCCAGGACTGATCAGGGCTAGACTCGGCTATTAGGGCTTTTATAACAGTGCCAACAGGTCTAACTACAGTGGTAAGAAAAGAGGAAGGAATGTAACCGTCAGCCCCAGATGGAGCAGCAATAGATGAGGCACTGCTAGCTGAGGTAGTGGACAAGAGACGAGCTGCAAGCTGAGTCACTAGTTGAGTCAACCTATCATCAGTGCCTGAACTTGGCGTACTAGTGTTGTCAGCCACATGTGCCTTTTGGTATCCTCCACCACGTCCTGGTCCACGACCTCTACCTTGTCCTCTGCCACGTCCACCATCACGACCTCGACCTCTAGCTGGTCTTCCATGTAAGTCCCAGCAAGTCTCCCGAGTGTGATTCTTCCTATGGCAGTGATCACAGACTTTGTCACCCTGGGAGGACACTGAGTGTGGCTGGATGAACATAGCTGAACCCTCCTGTACTGGCAAGGATATCATTGCCTTCCTCCTGCTTTCCTCTTGAACCGCTACTGCAAAGGCATCACGAAGAGCAGGTAGCGGATTCCTCTGCCAGAGACTCTGTCGAATCTGCTCGAACTCAACGTTGAGGCCAGCAAGGAAGCGAAAGGTCCTTCTTTTCTCCAACCAGTTTGTGAAGGCTAGTGCATCTACCGAGCATGTCATAGCCAAAGGATCAAAGAAATCCATTTGCTCCCACATATTGTTCAACTCTGAGAAATACTCAGTCACACTCATTTCTCCCTGAACTAGACTGTCTGACTTAGACTGGAGGTGATAGATCTGCCCATGGTTACCCGTTTGAGAGTACATCTCGGCTGCCCGATCCCACACTTGTCGAGCAGTGTTCAACATCATAAACTGACTTTGCAGTCTAACCTCCATTGAATTGACCAGCCACGACATAACCTGCCCATCGTCTGCCTCCCACTTCTGAAACTCAGCTTTCTCCTCTATCTTGCCCTCTTTCTTCTCAGCTTCCGAAAGTTCTGGTTTCTTTGCCGTACCGGTAACATACCCGGTTAATCTCTGACCTTTCAAGTGCATAAGCATTTGTCTTGACCACAACAGATAGTTCTCAGCCCCATTCAATCTCACTGAGATGACCTGAGACGATCTAGAGAAATTTCTGTCTTCTGCCATATTTTTTTTTTTTTTTTTTAGGGTTTAGATGGAGAAACAGCAACAACCAGTGTATTGACACTCAGATCCGATCAATAAATCCTATGTGGGAGAAAATGAGACAGAAACGGCTCACACGAGCCTTCACTCACACCTTTACTCACGGAAAGGGGTGCTCGCGGAAAGGGAACTGCTCCCGCGGCGGAAAGGGAATTGCTCTCGCGGAAAGGGAACTGCTCCCGCGGAAAAGGAGAAATCGCGAACGCGGAGACCGTGACTCGCGAATCGCGAACGCGGACGGGAGCTGCTGACGGCGACCGTGACTCGCGAAACGCGGAGCTGCTGACGGCAACTCGCGCTGGAACTAGCGGACGGCGACGCGAAGACAGTGACTCGCGCTGGAACTAGCGGACCACGGCGGCGGCGGATGCTCACGCTCACGCTCCGGACTCCCGCTCTGATACCATAAAGTTGACGGTACTTAGAAAATGGGGAAAAGTTACTTCATTCATCGATAATCTGTCTACATATACAATTTATCTCAATCTTACACTTTAGTCCCTATAACTACTATATTCATACTTTTACCTAAATACCCTTATTAACAATACAATATTCAACAAAACATGAAATGTTCTGGCCAAAACTAATCCTTTCAAAACAAAAATAGTTGACGCATTCACAGAAAACATAGAAGCTCAACAAGATTGCTAGACGAGTGAAATGGAAGCACACTTTATTTAGAACAAATTTGAATGTAGAAAACTAGAAATTACTAGAATCAAAAGTTTAATATAGCACCCAAGAGATTAGTACAATCACGGAAGTTTACTGACATGTTATCTGCATATCAGACGAGTAAATGGGATCAAATTCTTAACGGACCAAATTGTATAACTACTGAGGAGAGGTTCATGTAGTTTGGTTTAAGAAATGGTTACTGTATATTGCAACTAAAAAAAGAAAGCCATCTTCAAGTAAAATTAAAAGCTGCTGACTTCTACTTTCCTTGCAATCCAAACACACTTTTGAATTGGGATTTCCAAGTTGCCCTTACAGAGATTATCATTTTCACAGGTAAATTGCTCCACATTTTGTATGAACCGAGTAAGTATAGACTTTCAATAAACAGTTCAACAAAAGATGATAGAAATGGTATTACAGGATTCAGGAAGAACTTTTTAACCAGAATTTAAGTGACAGCTAAAGTTATTGGCTCTATCAAGAAAGATTGAACCTACACTGACAATCACAGGATCTAACAACACTCCCTTCCCCTCGCTATCAACTATATTAAGTTACAAGTGTAATAAGCCTAGACTGGAATGCTCCAGGTCTACCGAAATTGAAGACAATCAACAGCCAACTGAGGACTAGTTTAGTAAGACAGTTAGGCAGTTAGATAAATTGTACTGAGAGAAACATGATTGTATTGCTCTATATATAGAGGTCATTGTACTTGTAATAAAGTTACAGAAAATACAAAGAAATCTCTTGAAATCCTTTTTACATTCTCTCTCTGTTATACGCTTTTAAAGTGTGAGCTCGAACCTCTAATTCAGAATGCAAAGTGTCACTACTCAGAGCAACCCCGGCAACAGATTCGACCAAAACCATTATTGCCTCGAAATAAAAAAAAAAAGTAAAATGAGAATAAATAAAACCTCTCCTGGCCGGCGGTGTCCCAGATCTGAGCCTTGACGCTCTTGTGCTGGATCACGAGCGTTCGCGTTTGAAACTCGACTCCGATCGTCGCTTTCGAGTCGAGCAAGAACTCGTTTCGGGCGAATCGGTTCAAAATCTGCGACTTCCCCACCGCAGAGTCGCCGATCAGCACCACCTTGAACACGTAGTCTATCTTCTCTCCTGTCGTCGGTGCCATTTGATTTCTCTCTCACCAATGCTAATGCATACACAGTTACACACACTCTCTCTGTCTCTCTCAGTCGCTCTCTTCTCTTCTCGTTATTTCAATTGGCGGGTCATCCGGCTCCTCTACAATGCTACTGAATCATTGGATCGTCCTGCATGTTTTAGATATTTGACACGTAGCGAGAATCTCTTTCGATGGTTCATATAAAAAAGAAAAATACAAGGCACAGTAAAAATATTTTCTTTATATATTATTAATTAAAATGCATTATAAACGATAAATATTTACCTCTTAATGTCTCATTAATTGTAGACTGGTGATTTTTCTTCTTCTTTCCATTATATGACAAATAAATTTTGATTAAAGTCATTAATTTACTTAATTTGTAAGGAGTTTCTATGAACAAAAAGTTTTACTTTGTACAAGATTAGATAGAATCCACTGTGAGAATTTTAATACCTTTATAATCGAACTATTATGTATATTTTTGTAAATCCTTTTTAATTACACATGAGTGGATTCGTGGATGAAGATTTGAAGATGGGAAGGATAGAAGGATGGTCCAAAGATTGGGTGCGATTGGAGAGGAGCCGGACCATCTTATAGGTGGTATGTACTGTAGAGTAAAGTTGGGTGTGGGTGTGGGCGGTAGGCGAGCGGCGGGTAGCAACTAGTAACTTTTTAACGTCTTTTCTGAGGTAGTTGGCTACGGTGCTACATGTAGCATGAATTCACATCCAGTGCAGTACCGTAACAGGGAATCTTTTACAATTACTTGATCTGGACCGTTCTTTTTAACTTGGCACGAATCTCAAAGCCCGATAATACTGCCCCCTCAGTCATTCCGAATCTCAAACGGTAAATAGCTAATTGTAATAGAGAATCTTTTACGGTACCGTCGAGGATATGGATCCCATGTAGCATAGAGGTCCCTATGACTGTCCAATCCAATAAAAACGTAGTACATCGAAATAATTTTCTCATTTTGTACAATTTTTTGTTTGTAAACTTGATAATTATATTAGGTGTGCATAGTGTTCCGAGTCCTCTCACTTTGTAAATAACCATCGCTGTCAAATTTGTGTACAGTGGAAAACATGACTTGTATCAAAACTCTCTCCGGTGATCAGAACAGAAGATGCATAATTAATGTCGTGAATGTGGTATGCATGTTATATTAGGTTACTTTTTATCGAAAGAGGTGAATGATTCAGCATAGTGGGATTCGGTAGCAGTAGAAGACAATAGAGCGACCCCAACGCACAACGCATTCCACGCGTTGTGGGAACTTGTGTAACTAATTAAAACAAGCGGGAAAAAAAAGGAGCAACTGATGAAATGAACCCCAAAGTACGTACGAATCCTCCGAAGTAACGCAAATTCTGAGTTTATATCAGGACCGTCTGATCATAATCCGGGTGAAGTTAATATTGTGCCAAAGCGGATCGGACGGTCCATATCTAAATTCAAACTTTCTGTTACCTGAGGTGAAGTTAATTTAATTACGTTGCCCGAGTAAGTTGCAATGGACGAAGGGTGGAGGTTTTTAGGAAATTTGAAGGTCGGTCGGTCACTGTTTTTTTTTGAGTTGCAAGGGACGAAGGGTCGGTGACTATTTCTTGTCTGCACAAAGATTCATAGCCTCGCCATTGATTTTCTATGGCCAATCTTCTCTGTCCATGTACGTTAATGTTCTGAATTTGGATTGCTTGAAAGTGGAAACAGGAGAGGTTTGGCCCCACGTTCTCTCTTTCTGTTTTTTTTTTTTTCCTTTTGTTTTGGGAATTCACATCCCCTAAGGTTACCGAACTGATTACAAATGAAGCGGATGGCCCAAAATTGTTTTTTTTTAAAACTTGGCACAAATCTCAAAGCACAAATAATACTCCTCCTGCGCCATCCGAGTAAGTACCGATTGAGAGTAAATCTGGGCCGTCCATTTCAATTGTGTTGATCTTTTTGTTTAATCATTAAATTGAAGATCGATCTTTTTGTTTGCTTACCAGTTTAATTATCGCCTTGTCAGAGTAACCTGTGGAGTTAATTAAGAGTATCAGTCAAGGTTCTAAATAGCGATTATAGCGCTATAGCTTTTAAGGTTCGAAAAAGCTATAGCGCAACCATAGCTAGCTATTTAGAATCATTATAAAAGAAAAGCGGTTAATAGCGTTATAGTTTTTGAGGTCCGAACGCAGTTATTGTGTAGTTATAGCTAGCTATTTAGAACCCTATATCAGTGAAAAAAAAAAATGAAAACAAAGATATCATCCCTCGTCTGAAATTGAATCTGCTGCTATTCCTTGGGAATAACAGAACTTATTATTCCTTGGAAATAACAAGTTTTTTTGGAATAACAAAACTTGTTATTCATAATTTGTTATTGCAATGTTCAAACTTTTTCATGCACAAATTTCAACAAAGTAAGTTTTTCATGAACAAATCTCACTAAAGATCAACAGTTTGGATTGAAATAACATCTTTCTGTTAATAACAACAGATTTATTTCCTCGTCAACACAAGCGAGATGATGACTTTCATCGAAATTAACTTGCTAACATTTTTCGTGATGGTTTTTTTTTTCCCTTCGTGACCTTGTAAATTCTTTTAATTTTTTTTTTCTTTTTAAATTCGTTCATGGTTTACTAACACACGGTATATATCATGATCTTCAATCTTACGGAACCCATGATGTCATACCCTATCAAGTGTCAATATCAACATGATGATATGAAATGATTACTGTCGTGCAAAATTAACTTCCTATTATGATTTCAAACTTTATTGAGGGTCTTTTTTTTTTCACTTGCATTTTTATACTATACGACTCAAATCTAAAATACGAACGATGATCATTTGTACAAATAAAAGAAGCCTACCAAGCAGATAACATGTTTAACGAGGCGGTGAGTCTGGAATTAGTGGATTTGGACTGTTCTTTTAACCTGACACGAATCTTAAAGAAGATTCTTACATTTTCAATAAGTACCGGATTGAGTTAAGTCGGGCTGAAAGTAAATCTGGACTGTCTGGATTCAAATTCAAATTTTGAGTTGTTTCGGGAGATCCGAATTCACCTCCTCGATGAACGATGATGTATAGCTGTGCATGTTTTTACTATAGGAAAAAAAAAACATTTTATTTGGAAAATAAACAGACTTAAGCACAGCATTTTGATTTAGCCTTGCATCCGCAATAGGCCGATAGCTTGTTATTTGTTAAGCCACGAAAGCCTAAATCAAATTATGTAATGGGCTTAAATTAGAGCCTCGTATGGAAACATCGGTTTCTCCCTTGAACGCAGTTTATATGTTGTGTTGTAGATCTCCACTTTAAATAGAAAAGTAGGTCCCGCTTGCAGGTTAAAAGGGTGTTGCTTCCCATGGAGCCTATAGCGAAATCGCGCTCCGGATCTCAGGTAACGCAAATGATAATTAGTCCCACGAGTTGAAGTTAAATATAATTGGGACAATTATATATGAATCCTTGGAACCACTACTTGTCTCTTCGGAGACATCCGATAAAATTGGAACGATACAGAGAAGATTAGCATGGCCCCTGCGCAAGGATGACACGCACAAATCGAGAAATGGTCCAAATTTTTTTTTTCTTTTCTCGTTGTTGTTCGTGATCTCTTTTTTAATTTGTTTTATTGTTTAGCTCGATCTTGTTTGTCTTTCAGTTGGACTGTTTTACCCCTTTAACTTTCAGCTATTCGATCTGAATTTGCTGGTGATTTGTCTGTCTCTTCTCGAACTTAAATCGTGTTTGATTTTGGCTTTTCTACGAGATTATTATTTTTTTCTGTTTTATTATTAGTTTTTCTTTCAGTTCGATTTTGTTCTCTTTGTTTTGTGCGTGTGATCAATTGTCTTTTTTTAAAATCTTTGCAGAAACTGCTAAGTCGTGAGAGGTAACCAACAATCCTCTAACTTTTCTCCTAGCAAACTATGCTACTTCCCCTTTTACGTGTGATCAATTGTCCAAGAATATTTTTTATTAAAGCTCTGATTCTTCAATTACGGTATGTGCCATTACTTCTGCGTTCTTTCTAAATGGAAATATTTGCAATTCATGAAATGCATTTCCGTTTATGCATTTGTTGTGGTAATTTATACCTACTGCAATTGTGCAAACCAGTCCTTACCTTGAAGTACAAATTAGCAATCAAAATTAGAAGTACTAGCAGAGATTTTCGAAAAAATAAGGGATCCTTTTGTAAAAATAGAATTCGGTATTGCACAACTAATGCAACAATTATTTCCTTGTTTGGATCTTTCAAGCAACTTAATGCTTTTTAGTTTTTATATGAAGCTTGTCATATTCAGAAGGCATGAGTGATTCATCTTATTTGAATTGCCGAGTGTTTTTAGCTTCAAAACCAGTCATTTTGCAAATACTTAGCATGGTAATTAATTTATAATTTATCAGAATGTACTAATGCTTGCACCCAAGTTGTGAACATAACAGCATATATACTCAGGTAGAAACTGCATAATATATAAGCTATTATCACATTATAAAGAGCTCATATAAGTAGAAGGGCAATTCTTCATTTCTAATTTATCATCCTTAACATCATCATTTATAAAATGCATCATAGTATCATCATCGCCCATGTCACTTTCTCGTTTAGTCATGCTTCTATCACTAACAAGTGGGTCCCACATTTCATCTTGCTTTTAACCTCTCCTGTTTTTGACAGGAGAAGGTTCTCCATCAACAACCATGTCGTTTCCTTCTATGGTATTACCACTGCCACTTATGGGTGGGGGGACCTTACCATACCAGCTGTACTAGATTTCTTCTCCTGTCACCAGTAGAAAAACATTCTTCATATATGCTATTAATACTCTCTGCAATGTCATGTGTTTCAATGCACCCCGTAATTATTCTACATCTCTCTCTTTTAATTTAAAATTACTTATTTTCTTGATACCGTATAGAGCTGCCCTAATAATACAATGCCAAGTAGAAGAATCGGACAAGTAGTCGTAAATTACTGGGATTCTTCGTTACCTACAGAGTGACGAGCCCTGGAATGACCGAAGAACTTTCATTATTAAACCTACCAACAATCCCTATATCGGCCCCAATCCCTACTCTTTATTACCAACCGTTCAAGTTACCTCTACCACTTTGATTTGAGGAGTGAACTATCTTCTCAGGCGTCTTGGGCATATAGACAGAAAAAAGCTAGTGCCATCAGTTTTGTATGAATCCAAAAAGTCTTTATACAACGCTCGTAAAGTGAAGTAGCTATCAACGGCTTTAGCATGACAACTAGAACATAAAGCCATGGTAAACTGCTCATAGAAATTTCTTCATTCATAAATGAAGGTCCATGTGAACAATTAATATAACTTCCGGGACTGACATGTGGTCCCAAAGTACACACTTTTTGTGAGCCTCTACTCTGGTTGTGAAAAATGAGGATTCTAGACGTGAATTAGTAACCTCTTCATAGTGATTTCTTGCAGTTGGTTTCGTCTCATGTTGGGTTTAGTATTTCTTGCATCAATGGTAACACCGGATGCTGTACCAGTACCAAGCAGCAAGAGAGGTTCAAGTCCGTCTAGACTAGGGGGTGTTCATCGGATCTGGTTTATTTGGTTTTCCACCGAACCGACAAATTTTGAATTAAACGGTTCGGTTGAATTTTTTAATTACTTCGGGTTTTTTGTATTTGTTTCAGTTTAATCTCTCTTATTTTGATTCAACCAAACAAATCGAAATTTACTTGATATTTACTTGAATTATTTCGGTCTTTTTATATTCAGTTCGGTTTAATCTCTCTTATTTCAGTACGACTGATATATATCTTGATATTTATTTCTATGATTATTAAATGTATTTGTGTATGTATTGAGTTTTGTCCTTTTGACATTTATTTTTGTTCAACCAAACAATCAGAAATTTACTTCGGTTTTTTTGGTTCAGTTGTTATTCGGTTGACAAGTTTAATTCGGTTGGTTAAGTTAGATTTTAAAAAATCGAATAAAATTTTGGTTTGACTATTTTAATTCGGTTTTAACCGAACTGACAATTTGAACACCCCTAGTCTAGACAAAGGTATCCCACATTGTTTTCTCCCAACTTTAGGAAAATTACCCTTAGAGAAAGCAATTGCGCTTGTAACTTATAACATGCCAACTCACTGGGCAGTAATGTAATGTGTATACCAACATGAAGCAGAGGCCAGGGTTTGAAGACAAATACATGATCAGGTTTGGATTGCAAGGTGAAGGTAATGGTGGGGCCACAAGAGAGGCCATGGACCCCACTGTAACTTTATGAAGAAAAGATCTAGAGCGGCAACTCAGGGGAGAGTAGAGATGCTCTTATACTAAGCCTTTCTGCTTCCAATTAAGTATTTTTTCTGATCTGTTTTCCATAACTATATCATATCACAGATACATTCTAGTACTAATTCATTTTACCAACTGCAATTGACCATTGAAAAAGGAATCTTATGTTAGCAAGTATTGCTGCCAAGAAATGGTGCATTTTGCAATGTTATAGTAAAACAAGCTTGGTTTTTTTGCTCCTTTCTTTTTTATGCCTAGTTATTTTCACTTGTTATCTTGAATATCTATTTATTTATCTACTACAAATTTATTAGCCAAGCACCTGAATGAAACAGTAAAAAGGAAGAAAAATAAAACACAGTGACAGTAAAAAATATGTTAACCAGCATCCATAACTATTGCTACAAGCACCACAACACAATGAAATGTTTTTCTTGAAGTTATATTAATTCACTCTTCTTTACCTATTTCTCTTATATTGCATTTTGAGGTGGCCTCCAAGGTGCATGCAGATACTGGTAAATGTCATACCCCCTTCTCAAGACAACTCTGAAGACAGGCTAATTTTCAATCAAACAGAAAATGACTCCTTTTCTGTCAGCAAAACCTATAAAATCCTTTCTGACAAACGATGCACTGATAGAACAGAAACCAGTGGGCCGGTAAGGACTCCAAAAGAGGTGTGGAGGCTAATTTGGAGAAAAGGGAATGTAGTATCGCGTGTCAGAATTTTTATCTGGAAACTGGTAAACAGAGCTTTACCTTTGGGGAGTACCTTACTGTCAAGAACTTCTAAAGGGGATCCTTCCTGTGCACCTCAGGAGGACGCAATACACATGGCATTCCTATGCCCGTTTGCTAGAAGCTGTTGGTTCTTCGGGCCACTTTCTCTTACATCAGATGAACTGTCAGGGGAGTAGCATACTATTCTGCAAGTAATAGCCTCTAGGGTGACAGATCAGCAGTGGGAGGTGGTGGCAAATTTGCTATGGGCAATTTGGCGGTGCAGAAATGACAAGGCCTACAATGGTAAGACCCCTACGGTTAAATCTTTTAACAGATATGTATCATGCATCAGCAAAGAAACAGCACTGGCTTCTGGTAGGGGTAAAAGCATCCTATTGTCGACACCAGTTAGGGTAAATGGTGATCAACTGCATGAAATATACATGTATGTCAGATGGTTCCTGGAAGGAAAGGTGGCAAGGCGGTATGGGTTTTCTGGTGAAAAAGAAGGGACAGCGTTCAGCATATAAGGCGGCAGGGGTGGTGGCATGCAGTCCCATCCATGCAGAAGCAAGGGCAATGAGAGAGGCAATCCGCTATATTGCGGAAATGAACTATTATCCATGCACCTTCTACACTGACAGTCAGAAGATAGCAACACTGAGTATGCAACATCAACCACCGCTAATGGCAGATTGGACAGTTTTTAAAGAGATATACGAAATTTGGGATATCATGAAGAGAAATACATACTTTCACTGTGTATACCTGCCTCGAGAACAAATTGAACTGGCTAAGAAGGGAAGGATGGAAGGTCCAACTTGGAGTAACACTGGTTTTACTTTCCCCATGTTTTCAGATTAAGGTGGTACTATGTTTTGTTTTAGTAGAAAATTGGTACTCTGTTTTACATTAGCACAACTGGTATTCTGGTAAAGCTTGATGATGTTTATGTAATAATAGTCTACGGGTGTGATGTAATGCAAAAAAAAAAAAAAAAAATGTGTTTCATACAAACAATTGATGAATGTACCACCAATATTTATACTGTCATGAAAATTATAGACATAACATGGTCTAAATAAGGTGACAGAAAATGCAGTACTTGCTCATTTGTAAAGGCGCTGTGCTGTCGAGAAACAGCATCTTCTGTGAACTTCAATTTTTTCTTACGAGGGCCTGAAGGCCTGGTACTCAGCCCAGTCCGCCTTAATTTGGGCCCGTTACATTCTGCGATTAGCGATAAAAAGATAGCCTCCTATTTTCTTTATACAACAGGAGAGGAAATTGCTTGTGTTTCCGACAGGTTTTAAACTGCCAATTTTTTTTTTATGGCATTCATAAATAAATAATTAAATGCATAATATAATATAATAGACTTTAAATTTATAAAAAATAATATGCAAGCTAGTGTCAGTGCCGCTATTTCTAGTATATCAGTTGTGATTCTGGGTGATGATACTAACATTATCAATTTTTCTATTAACACAACAATTTTAAATTTTTTACTTGTATGGACAAATATGTCCTTGCTTAACTTCTCTATATATGTCATATTTTTTTAGAATGCACTTTCTTTATATCAATGATCATTCATTATTTATATTATTTTCATTACTAAAAAGTCCAGTGAAATCTTCATGAACTTATTGGGAATGTTTCAATTTTTTCAAATTTGAAAATTATAACCGAAAGAATTTACTAAGTAATCATTTCTTACATAAATACACATTCATATGGAGAAAAACACATGTGTCTTTTTGGTTAGCCATGTGTATACAATTTGGCCCCTTTTTAATTGTTTTGTTCAACAACTTTTTTCGTCCATAATTATTTATCGTTATTTTCTCACAAAATTAATTCATTAATATATATATAGAGAGAGAGAGAGTGGCTAATATCAAAACGTTTGCACCAAGGCCCTCGTGCAACCAAGTCGTTTTTGGATTTTCAAAGTCCAAACGGTCGATCTAAACCGTTAGATGTGATCTCTATATTAAAATCTGCTTGGAGACCAAATTTTACATTTTTTGAATTTTTTTTACTATTTATTAAGCCACTTTGAAAATTGCTGATCACATGGTCCAGAATTTGGTTGCACTGTTTTTACTGTTCACCCGGATCAGCAATTTTCAAAGTGGCTTAATAAATAGTAAAAAAATTCCAAAAAATATAAAATTTGGTCTCCAGGCATATTTTAATATAGATTGAACATCTAACGGTTTAGATTGACTGTTTAGACTTTGAAAATCCGAAAACGACTTGGTTGCACGAGGGCCTTGGTGCAAACGTTTTGATATTAGCCACTATCTCTCTCTCTCTCTATATATATATAGAGTGAGGCTATGGTGCTATGCATAGCACCCATGGCTAGTGTACTACGGCTCAAAATGGTACTTTTTAAAATCCTAACGGTCGATCCGACCGTTCAATGTGATATCAATATGAATATGTACTAGCAAACTAAATTTTATATTTTTTTGAATTTTTTTACTATTTTTTTAGATAGGTAGAAAAATCAGTGTTTTCTGAAAATTCTGGACCATCAAAATTCTACCTATCTAAAAAAATAGTAAAAAAATTCGAAAAAATATAAAATTTAGTTTGCAAGTACATATTCATATGGATATCACATTGAACGGTTCAGATCGACCGTTAGGATTTTAAAAAGTACCATATTGAGCCGTAGTACACTAGCCATCTGTGCTATGCATAGCACCATAGCCTCACTCATATATATATATATAGGAGTTGGCTACGGTGCTACATGTAGCATAGAGGGCCTCCGTGCAACGGCTCAATATTTGAGTTTTCAAAATTCTAACGGTCGATCCAAACCGTTCAACATGATCTCCATATGAATATGTACTTGCAAACCAAATTTTACATTTTTAGAATTTATTTACTATTTTTTTAGATAGCTAGAAAATCACTTGATTTGAATGGTAAAGAATTTTCAGATCAAGTGATTTTCTATCTATCTAAAAAAATAGTAAAAAAATTCTAAAAAAAAAATGTAAAAAACTCGTGTCGGCTCCTCTAGTTTGGGGATTAGAATTAACTAATTAAGCTTGATCGTGAAATATGTGGAGGCATACGGCCTGTTTGAAAGAAGTTAATAACCTGGCCCATAACTGCTGGCTTGAAACAGTGCCAATGCTGTTGCACTAAGGCCGCATTAATCCCATCCGGGCCCGCAGTTTTGTTCGGCCCTAAGGACGTGAGGCCCGATGTATTTCCTGCTCTGATGGTATTGCCGATAAAGTTTGATGGGCCAATTGCGGGATCCCCCGGATGCTTTCTAAGAGAGACCGATCATATACCTGGATAATGGGAACAGTTGCCGCCTTCTCATTAATCTGCTTGAAATGATCCACAAATAACCGTTGGATCCTCTTCTCCTCAACCTCCCAAGTACTATCAGATTTCTGAATAGCCCTAATAGTGTTTCTTCTTTTCCTTGAGATTGTTGTTGCATGGTAAAATTTTGTATTACAATCCCCCAGAACTGCCCAATTAATTCGGGAACGCTGGTACCAATAAGGCCCTGTTCGAATGTATGGTTTTACGTAGGAATTCATACTCAATGGGGACTGTTTTTCTAGAGCTGTTCGGAGGCCCAGAAATTTCCCAATTTATTCCCAATTTTATTCCTACGATGCACCCACCAACAGCCAAATTCATGGAAAAAAAAAAAGATGTCCAAGTGAATAATTTTTTTCCCAACTCCCACTTTCTTCTTCCAAAGATCTAGACCGAAATATATATATATATATTTTACAGCATATTAGTCCAATATATAGGTGAAAAAAAATTCTACAAATTTTTGTGTACAACATTTAATTTTTTTACAATCTTTTTTGTAGAACATTTAATTATTTTTGGTATAATTTGTTTTGTACAACATTTAATTATTTTTTGTACAATTTTTTTGTACAACGTTTAATTATTTTTGTTCAATTTTTTAATTTTAAATATGTGAGAAATTTAAATAGAAATATTTATTTTTAAAATAAATTAAGATTTTTCACAACTGATCTCAAGGTACAATCGAGGATCTAGACATATCATTTTATCACATATTTTAAATGTTTATTTGTTTATAAATATTTATATTTGTTATAAATGTTTATCAATATTTATATTTTATAAAATAATAATTATAAGTAATGATGTTATGTTATTATTTAATTTATAAAATAATAATAATAAAGAAAATTGTATTATTTATTTAATCTACTTATTTAATTGCATTATTTAATCTAGTTAATTAGTAATGTTATGTTATAAAATAATAATTAGTAAGTAATGTGATGTTATGTTATTATTTAATTAATTAATTTAATTGTATTATTGATATTTTATTAATAAACAAAATTGTGTAATATCAAAACATTTTAGAAAGAAAAATAGAATTTTCCACAATTAATCTCACTGTTCAACCGAACACTCATTTCAACACATTCTCATAATTAATCCTATGCATACCCACACCCATGGGTTCCCGCTTTTTCAAAAGTGGGTTCCCATCCCGTGTAATCCCGTGACATCCGAACAGGCCCTAAGACTCTTGGAGCTTGAGGATTTGGGCGTGTTCTTTTTGGAGTTCTTGTTCCCTCTTTCGTCTCATACAATGTTACCATTTTGAGTTTAGATGCTGGCACATCCAACGTCTAATGACTCTCATCTAGCTATTTTTGCAAATTTACGGCATTTTCATTTATTATTTTCTAATGTTATGGAAAAAAATTGGTTTACACTGGGTACGCCAAAGCACGGGGAAAGTGTGGCGCGCTTGATTCGTACAAATCCAAGTCGAATTTGGTACACTCGGTGGAAATATCTCTGATATGTAAAATGTATTGGTGTGAGTGTCACAAATAAGACATGTTTTGGCCATCCTAACAGTGATGCTTGCTGTATGTTTTTTTTTTGCCATGGATCCTAATAACACTGGAGAGCTCTATCTATGTACCATCCTCAATTAAACACATTGCAATATAAATAACTTCAAAGTAACCTTTTTCTTTCTATTATTCATTCAATCTTCCATAACCAAAACCCAAATTCTAAGATAGGTGTTCATACATACATTCATACATATACCCATTAAAGCAAAACACAAGCACCCTAGCAAAAGGAGCTCATATTATCTCTTCTTATACAAAAGACGGTGCCCACCAATGAAAATAAACAATAAATATACTCGCATCTCTCTACTTCTCTTCCCATTTAGCGTGCCCCTCCCTCTCTATCCTACCATCAACTCCTTAGAAAGCAAGAGGTGGTAAAGGCAAGGTGGCAGCATCAAGCCCAGACTTGATCCTTCTCTTTCTCAGCCTCTCAGCAATGATGAATGCCAGTTCAAGGGATTGGGAGGCGTTGAGTCTAGGGTCACAGTGGGTATGGTAGCGATCACTCAGGTCATCAAAGGTCACTGTGCGTGACCCACCAATGCACTCTGTCACATTCTGCCCTGTCATCTCCAGGTGGACCCCACCAGGTTGGCTTCCTTCTTGCTCGTGCACATCAAAGAAGGCACGCACCTCAGCCTATTTAAAAAGGGAAAAAGAAAGGCATAAAATACTGTGAACTAACAGCCTCAAATTGGCCTGATGTGAAGGAAGACTAATGACATAAAAAGGCATGAAAAACAAAACAAAAAATCACTGTAACACTAAAATGAACTGATAAGGATTGCTGGAATATTTTTAGCAAAGGACAGGGAAGCTGTCGTATCACTACTACCTAATAAGTGATAACCTATCAAATAAGTTTTCTAACACCACTACAGTTATCATAATTTGAGAGCCACATCCAACAGAAATCAGAGATGGCTCTTCACAACCCACAGAGACAAATGAGCCACCCGGTCTATTCTCACCATTCATTGCCCACTCTTTTATTTCCATCTGTTATTCTCTGTGGCCCCACATTTTAAAGTTTGATGGGGCTGCCAATGAACATCCTAGTTCATTGCTAAGTGGTCCAAAAAAACCCACCAGGGAATCCTGATTGAAATCTTACAACCACCTGGTAGGACCGACACACATTGTGGGAGAGAATGTCTAGCACAGTATACCATGTAGGATTGCATTCAACTATCATAAAAAAGCTCGATTTAAAGAGCAACATTAATGTGCTGACAAGTTCCTTTTCTTGGCAGTATTTTTTTGTTGCACAATGGAAAGTAGATGAACTAAAATGGCAAGATAATTTGAGCAAACACATAGATAGATAAATAGTAAGGAAGTGACAAGAGAAGGAAAACAAAATACCAGGATGGAGTCGAAGGGGCGGGTCTTGAGGCCGCATGGAGCCTTGATGGTGTTGCCATGCATGGGGTCGCTAACCCAGGTAACAATCTGGCCAGCCCCACGGACTGCACGGATGAGGTGCGGCAGCTTGACCCTCATGTTCTCTGCTCCCATTCTTGTTATGATGGTGATCCTCCCGGGTTTGTTCTGGGGGTTCAGTATCTCTATCAGCTTCACCAGCTCCTTCGGATCCATCTTGTCACTCACCTGTATTGTATTTCACACATCCATCAAACACACAATATATATTCATTAACAAGCTGGACTATCATTAACTCAGTTAATCATGACCAGTAAATAACACAAGGCCGCTCTTTACCTTGATGCCCAGGGGGTTGGCGACACCGCGGAGGAACTCTATATGGGCGCCGTCGAGCTGGCGAGTGCGCTCACCAACCCAAAGGAAGTGAGCAGAGCAATCATAGAAGAGTCCAGAGGTGGAGTCCTCACGAGTCAGAGACTGCTCATATGGGAGGAGAAGGCACTCGTGTGAGGTCCAGAATTCTGTTGTCGTCATTATTGGGTGGTCAACTGTAAGGCCAGCAGCAGCCATGAAGCCGAGTGCCTCATCAACCCGATGAGCAAGCTCACGGTACCTGTGTTACACATGCGCAAGAAACATGGGTTATTCTATGTCAATTAATTGTGATATAAACATGCAAGCAAGACCGTGTGACGCTTTGCTTGGAAGGCATGTGCTGTTCCATCTACTTAAGTTACAGGGATAAATGTCTTTTAAGGTTCTTTTCATTTATGTAATTATAGGATGCTAATTCAAATTTACAGTATTACTTCTTCAATGAATATCTAAAAGAAAAAAAAATTTAACTTTTTTCACAAACATCTGTAATATCTCTGTAAAATTACGGAGCCACCAAGCATTGAATGGAATAATTATAGACTTTATTCATGTAGTTCCACTCATTTATAATGTTGGAGAAAACTGTTTCATTAATATAATATTAATGATATATTTCTATAATATTTCTCCTGAAATTAGCTTTCATTTCTACTTTGGTGAAAGAAAGATTAGTGAAATAATTTCCAATAATAAACAAAGATATGCTCTTATTGAATCCACTATATCAAAGATAAATTTGCCAAATAGAAATATAAAAATGATGACTATAGAGTGCAGACCTGTCACCCTGCTCAGAGTGGTCAGTGAAGTCGAGGTTCCACTGAGTAATGCGCTGCATAGCAGCATAACCACCAGTAGCAAACGCACGGAGCAAGTTAAGAGTCGCTGCTGATTGGCAGTAGGCACGGATCATGCGCTGGGGGTCTGGGGTCCTCGACTTCTCATCAAAGGCATCACCATTTACATTGTCACCCCTGTAACTCGGCAGTTTCACTCCATTCTTTTCCTCGAATTGATCCGACCGCGGTTTGGCGAACTGCCCTGCCATCCTACCGACCTGGGGAACATAGAAATTTTTATTTCAATGGCCCTTTAAAAGGTAACAGTTGATAAAACAATCGCATTCTTAATTTGCGGGGCATGCCAGTAATCCTGAGATGCATTATTCAGTAGCATCTTCCTAGGCAGACTGCTATATTGCAAATGCCATGAAAAAAATTGTATTTCTGTTGGAAAGTAAATGGTAAAAAGTTGCATCTACCAAATTTGACTTGATTCTCGACATTGATAGGTCTCACATTTTTAGTGCCAAGGCGCCAAGCTGGTTCATATGTAACAAAATAAAACGCAGAAAAACCCTCATGCGCTTTTCTAGTCAAATCTCATGGACAGTCAAAAGATAATGTGGTTATATAGGATTTTATAACGTTACAAGATTTAAATTCCGTAGAAAAAGATAACAGACACAAACATCATTTATAATATATAATAATGGGGACAGTCAATTTAGACTTACAAAAATGCATGTTGAACAAAGCATCCAGAATTATATTTGCTCCATGATCTACTTATCACTAACAACCTTTTTTTTAGCAGTTTATTTTATTATTTTTGCAGCCAACTGCACTAGTCCCACGTCCATCACTGTCGCCTTTCAATCAGGGCCAAAATATTGTCTAAGCTGACACCACATTTCCACAGTTTATAAAATTTGGAAAGAAAATATAAATTGCAATATATAAATGCTCGTTCTTGGAAATTTCTCTCGCTCCAATGTTTTTCAGGTGGTCCCGGATACCAGTCAACTTGGGCTTCTTCTTTTCTTTTTTCTTTTCTTTTAAGAAAAAATATTAAAACATCAGGGAAATTCCCGTGCCCGAACAATATCTTCACCTTCCTACAAGCGGTCCCACTTTTCAGAGACCGCCAAACTTTCCTAACGATATGAAAAAAAACCCTTAGCTGGCGCCACCAACCCTTTTTTTTTTGTGTGTTTTTGAGATAAACCCTCGTAAGAATGAATACACTAAAAACATAAGTCAAAGGAACGACCTGGATTATAGATCTAAAAGGAACGACCTGAGATCATGCGCTCTCCAGCTAATTAAGCCAAAATAAGAAATAAAATTGAGAAAGAAGTGAGATTTGATACCTTGACGATGGGCATCTGTCCACCGAACATAAGGACGGCGCTCATCTGGAGCAATACTCTGAATGTGTCTCTGATATTATTCGCATTGAACTCCTTGAAGCTTTCAGCGCAGTCTCCTCCTTGCATCAGGAACGCTCTCCCCATAGCCGCATCCGCCAATTTCTCCTCTAGGTGTCTCGCCTCTCCTGCAAAAACGATCGGAGGGAAGCTCTCGATCGTCTTCAGCACCGCTTCCAGGTCCTTCTTGTCGGGGTATTCTGGCAATTGCAGTGCCTTCTTTGACCTCCAGCTGTCGATGCTCCATTTCGAGCTTTGAGCTGGGAGGGGAGGGGAGGCGGCCTTGGGCTTATCAGCAACGGTCGGGTTTCTGGACGGATCGGCCGCGTGCACGGCTGAGATGGAGGCGGCGCGGCGGCGGCGTGAGACTGGGAGTACAGAAGGGGAGGAGGAATTGCGAGAGGAAGAGAGAGAGTGAGATGTTGAGTGGGGTTGGGCCTGGAGAGAGGTGGCGGCGTGACTCGCAAGTGCCATTGTTATTTGTTGGTGAGGTGAGTGTTTCTCTCCTTGCCGCCTTGCTTCTCTTCTCTTGTTTCCGAGTGCTCTTGTACGAGAAGAGAAGGGTGTTTGGTAAATTGGTAGGAGAGATGGAATAGATCTGAATTTATAGCGAAAAGGCGTGGTTGGTGTGGTTGTGGGTGTGGTAGTTGGCTCGGAAGAAAAAATAAACGATGTTTTATGTATTACCCCCTCAACTAATTTATATTTTAATTAAGGGGATGGTCGCCCAATATATGACTTTCAATATCCAACGACGGGGATCAGTTTAAAAAAAATTAGTTTCTTTTAGTGTACTAACATGAGTAATATTGTTAGATACGTGAACAGTACAAAAATTATGCGATTTTTAAAATTATCTTTTTTAGACCGATGACCATATCAAAGCGGATCCAATCAAAGTTTTAGTAGTTGGATATAAGAAATTTTAAATGAAAATTTTACGTATATCAAATCCATTAATCTATAATGTAACTAGTTAACCGGAACCGGGGCATCCAGCACAACAATTTCTGGTCAAAATTTCAAATTAACTTTTGGTAGGCACCAACCTCCTTACTTTTTTTTTTTTATTAATATCTAGTTGTTTGTGATTTTTAGCACAATACAAATTAATCTTCAAACCTTCAATTTGATGTATTAGTGAGAGCTTACTAATAGTAATAAAATTCAAAAATCTACTTTGTACAATAACATATACTAAAATATGAAGACATTTATCTTGTTTCTTAAGGGCCTGTTCGGCTGCACTTCCATTTTTACTGTTCACGTGGGAAAAAAAAATTTACTCAGATTGAATTTTTTTTTCCTCACGTGAACAATAAAAATCAATTCAAAATTTTTCTGATCCTGTGCCCATCCCCCTGCCCATGTGCCCGCCGAACAAGCCTAAATGAGTAGGATTAAATTGCACTATTGGTTTTGTGACCCAAGACCCCCAACCATACCCCACAACTTTATTTTTTCTCAAAATTCAAACAGTCGATCCAAATCGCTTAACATGATCTCCATATTAAAATGTGCTTGAAAAAATTATTATTTAAAAAAAAAAATTCAAATGGTAAAAAAAAAAATATGAAAAACTGTTTTGAAACACTATTTTGAAAAATTCTAACAAGATAGTAAAAGAATTTCAAAAAATATAAAATTTGATTTCCAAGCACATTTTAATATAGAGAACATATTAAACGCTTCAACTATTTAAATTTAAAACGCAAAGAATGACTTATAAGTACATAATGGCATATATATGGCATCATATGCTTGTATAGGTAGAGTGTGTGTATAAATCTTACAGGGGTGTCTCCGAATAACTTGGCGGTCAAAACAGAACATACAGCAAGTAATTATATATCTCATAAATGCCAGTGAATAAGCACTAATTACTTGCCTAAGTATGCTGATACGGCTCAAAATGAAGCCGGTCGGGACCTACTACAGGCTAAGAGCCGAGCCGAGCCGGAAATGGAAGATGTGGGGTTGGTTGGTGAAAGCACGTGGGAAGCATGTGAGTATTAGAAAACTTAAAGTCTTAAAACAGAATTGAGTCGCTCTCCGTCTGGACCGTCTCCGGTGCCGATCTGCCATATAGACCATATATAGTTGGTGATTTGGTGTATCGTGTGCCACTGATCGGATGACACGTGTAGGTCGTAGGTCGTCTGTTGTGAATTATTTTGTTAATGGAGTTAAAAAAAAAAATCTTTGAGGATTAGAATTAGATATACTTTGGTTTTTGACCTTTTTTTCTTATATATTATTATTAACAGTGAATCTCACACAAAATTGAGTACCAAATTAAGAGTAAGGCTACGGTGCTTTGCAAAGTAAACCACTCCGTTTACTTCGGGCTACTTTTTGGATTTTGAAAATCCAAACAACCGATCCGAACCGTTCAACATGTTCTAAACATTGAAATGTGCTTGGAGACCAAATTTTACATTTTTTGGAATTTTTTTACTATTTATTAAGCCACTTTGAAAATCGCTGATCCGACGGCGAACAGTAAAAAACAGTAAAATTTTCTGGACCACCGGATCAGAAACTTTCAAAGTGGGTTAATAAATAGTAAAAAAATTCCAAAAAATATAAAATTTGGTCTCCAAGCACATTTCAATGTTTAGAACATGTTGAACGGTTCGGATCGGTTGTTTGGATTTTCAAAATCCAAAAAGTAGCCCGAAGTAAACGGGGTGGTTTACTTTGCAAAGCACCGTAGCCTTACTCCCAAATTAATACTTGATAACATATGTTACAAAAGTATGGTTAAAATGCATCATTGGTTTTGTTTGTGCTCTAATCATGCTCTACGTCATTATCTTTGTTTTTAAAGTTCAAACATTCGATCTGAATTGCTCAACACGATCTTCATATTAAAATGTTCTTGAAGACCTAATTTTATATTATTTTTTGAAATTTTTTACTATCTTTTTAGATAAGTACAAAATTGTATAATCACAGTTTTGGATGGTGCAGAATTATCTAAAAATAGTAATTTTGTAACTATCTAAAGAATAGTAAAAAATATTCAAAAAATATAAAATTTTGGTCTCCAAATATATTTTAATATGAAAATTATGATGAGCAATTCGGATCGATTATTCTAACTTTAAAAATGAAAATGAGTACGCGGAGCATGATTAAAGCACAAAACCAACAATGCATTTTAATCCTACTCGTTTAGAGAAACATTTAAATTTTTTGTCATTGGAAGGGCCAAATTAGAAAATTGCAACGCACCTCTTGAAGCAATGAAGCCAGTGTTTCCTCAAATCTTCTTCCTCCGCACCATCAACTAAAGCATTCAGATTAATTTATCTTAAATGTCGATCCTTATCAAATCGTTTGGATTATAAAATCTATCCTATATACAGCGTAACGCTTACACGAGAAATTACTTGGACCGTTGTACAGCATTTTCGATGCAAGGTTGATTGCACTCAGACTTAAGAGCATATGCATCCCCGTTACTATTAAAGTTTCTAATCTGATGTAACAGTTTTTAATTCAGTTTAAAAAATATAAAAGAGTTTCTTATTTAGAAAATATGCAGTAAAGTTTCTTATTAAGAAACTGCTTATAAACTCTATGTTGATTAAATAATTGGCTCAAATTAATTTTGTTTTTAATTTGTTGATGACGTAGTTTAATAGAAACTCTAAAATTAATTTCAGAAATGTGAGAGTTAGAAATTTTAGATACCTTAATGTCTAAAAAGATATTAACAGTTATTTAGAAACTAATTTGAGTTACTGGGATGTAGATGCTCTAACTACCTAACAATTAAGCACATTTCTGGGCGAAGCCAGAAGGATCTGATCAGTACATAATCATGTGAGATGCGATTTTATGAATACGGAAATTTATAAATTAATTTACGAAAACTCATACTTAGGATAAACACGGTAAGAATTATAAGAATGTATTGTTAAATTAGTTGTGAAATTTTTTATTTTTCTTTCTAAAATAATTAATAGTAAAAATATTATTAATAATTTTTAATATAATTAAATAAAATAATTAAACAATAACTTGGAAATACTTATTAATTATTACTTCATAACGAGGTTTTTTTCGTAAACTCGTTATTCAATCACCGAAAAAATTAATTAAAAATTAACAAATTGATTAATACTCTGAATTATTATTGTTTATCAAATAATTCATAACTTGTTATCCAGCCATAACGAGGTTTTAAAAAAAATTATAATGAAAATTATTGTTATTTATCAAATATTCTGAATTTTACAACAAATATTATATATTAAACAGCAATTAAAATAAATTAATTCAGTTGTAACAAGATTTATAAATTGAAATTGAGAGGAGTCAACACAAAGTCATAAAAATAGAAGAGATAACACCATGCTTCCACCGAATTTTTTTTATAAACCATAATTTTTTTTTTTTTTACGAAACCAACATGATTACTTTATTTTTTTATAAAAACCATAAGAACCGAAATTCTATTTCGGTCCATTATTTTTTTTTATTCCGGACCGAAATGTGCCATTTCGGTCCGGTTCCCTTTTTGGATTTTTTGTGGTACTGGTTTCACAAGTTTTCATATTAGCCTGCCACAGAAAATCCAAAAAGGGGACCGGACCGAAATGTCATTTCGGTCCGGAATAAAAAAAATAATGGACCGAAATGGCATTTCGGTTCTTATGATTTTTGTAAAAAAAAAATAATCATATTGGTTTCGTAAAAATATTTTTTTTAATTATGGTTTATAAAAAAAATTCGCTTCCACCGCGAGAGAAAAATGAGGTTCTACTTGTATTTTTTTTTTCCCATAGATTAACACTGGGATGAGAAAGAAGATTGAAAAAAAAAATCCCAATCCCAATCCAATTCCAATATTTAATACAAATTATCATATGAACAGGTCATGAGAATTAAATCCTATTAACTCCTCTATTCCATGGGAACTGGAACATCCGAATAGAGTATGAAGGAATGGAAAGATGTTATAAAAATAAAACCTATACTTCACACTAAGGGCATGTTCGTTTGTTACAAGATTGTGCGGGATGAGATTTGACGGGAATCGAAACTCATTTTGAAAAAGTGGAAATCCATGGATACGAATACGCATATGATTTATTATGGAAACGTGTTGAAATGGATGTTCGATTGTACCGTGAGATTATTTGTGGGAAATCATATTTTTTTCTAAAATATTTGATATTATACAATTATCTTTATTTATAAAATTATTAATAATACATTTAAATAAAATAAAATAAATAATAACATAATGTTACTTATAGATTATTATTTTATAAAAATAGAAAAATATTAAAATAGAGAGAGTATGTGTTAAAAAAAATAAAAAAATAATAAGAACATAAACATTTATAAAAAATAAACATATAAAAAATGTGTGCTGTTAAAAAAAAAAAAGGTCCGGATCTGATCCTGACTTAGTCCACAACAAATAATAAAAATAAAACTGAATCCTTATACATAGAGTTTGAATTATATGTTTGTTTTGAGAGAGAGGTGGGCCTGCACAATCACGTAGGAGAGAGAATATTGACTCAAAAAGTAACTTCTCAGATTTCGAAGTGGGCCCAGCAGGAGAGAGGTTATTTGAGTAGGAATATGGGCATCGGACCTACTCTGGTGAGTAGGTTCGATGGTTTAATTTGCTTTAAGATTCGTGCGGAATGTTTTAAAATTTGTGCGGCTGTTCACTTTCGTGCGCACAAATCTTAAATTAGATCGGACGGTCATCATGCTCTTGAACCTAAAAGTAGGTCCGATGGGCATCGGACCTACTCTGTTCTCCTAGCCCAAACCCACTAAATTCCCACAAAAAAGTTGACAGCCGAACATAGCCTAAAAATGAATTCGGATCATCTCTGGTAAAAGAGAATATATTAGAATTAGTGGATCCTGACCGTTCTTTTAACCTATCCTGCATTCAATAGAATTCGGATTGAGTTAATTCCGGTTGAAAATAAATCTGATCTGTAAAATTGTAGACTCCACTTTACAATACCTGAGAGAATACACATTCCATTTAATATAAGAGATTAGAGAGGAACTGCAAAGGATGTTAATATTTTCTATCTTAATATCAAGGTTCTAAATAGTGATTATCATGTCATTGCGAAAAGGCTAAATAAAAAGCTATCGCGAATAGCGTAGTTATAGCGAAAGCTATCCTATATAGCATTTTTTGTTTAAAAAATTATGTTTTATATTTCCACTAATTATTAACATTATCTAAAGTCTCATATAGCGATAAGTAACACAAAATTGATTAAGGAATTAGAATATTTATATTGAACCAGTATAAAGTCCAAATTGCTATTCAAAATATCCCGAATAATATCATAAACTATCTATCGTTTTCCATTCAAAATAACCTAAGCATCATGGCATAAACTATATATATTTTTTATATTAAAAAAAACCCAAGCATCATGGCATAAATTATATATAATGTGCGTTATAGCGCGTAGCGTGTAACGCAAATAGCGAACTGTTATAACTGCTATAGCGGTCGTAGTTGAAATAACGCACTTTTATCTCATAGCTTAGCGTTTAAGCTCCAAAAACGCTATAGCGCCGATGTTGCTTCGTTATAGCGCGCTATTTAGAACACTGCTTAATATACATGTTGACAGATAATCATCCGCTAATTCTAAAGAAAAAAGAAAATCATCCCGCATAATCTCATACAATCAAATAAGTTTCAAAGTTATCAAACAGTCTAAAAAATCTTTCCCAACAAATAAAAAATCCCAATGAACCCCGTATGAATGGAATGCATCCGAACAGACTTTGAAATGTGCAGAGTAATATATTTATTTATTTTGGTAATTGAGTGCTATATATCATCCAAAGTAACTCGATACGCAAATTAGATCAGCGTGTTTGTCAGATTTCGAAATTTAAAAATACATTACTTTTTAATTTTTAATTTTTGAAAATGCTACTAATAAAAAATTCGAATTTCTTTGTTCAGCTCAAAATTTGAAAAATGAGTATCCTCTCAGGTACCGTAAAGTAGAACCCATAATTTTACAGTCTAAATTTAATTCCAGTCAAATAAAATTCAATCTGGTACCTATTTTGATGTAGAAGTCTCCTTTAAAATTCGTGTCAGGTGAAAATAACGGTCCTTATCCATTAATTTTAATAAACAATTCCCATTCAAATTTGGGTAGGTGTTTAAAACGCAGTACGCAGAGCCCAATTGCTTCCTTCTTTCTCTCCCGTCTATTGACTTTTTAGTTTTCTTCTGAGGTCACCGAGGTCAAAAAATGACTGAGTCTAAAAAAGTGTACAAGGACCGAAACTTTAAATCTCAGCTGTTCTGAGTTTCGAATTCCGTCTATTATATGTTTAGAGATTTAACTTTGATTTTCCTTTTCGAAATTATAATATTCGGAGTAGACCGAATTTTGTTTTCTTTGTTCCTTGGCAATTAATCCCTATATTTTAGGCCTACGGGCTGTCAATGAAAGCAACAAAAAAAAAAAAAAAATCCCTATATTTTGGGATCCGGATCTCCTAAAGTATCTCAAATTTTGAGTTTAGATCCGGACCGTCCGATTCGAATCAGGCTGTCAGATTAAAGAGCCCGTGCGCCTAATCTGACTGCCGATTCAAATTGGACGGTCCAGATCTAAACTCAAAATTTGAGTTACTTTAGGAGATCTGAACTCTATATTTTGTTGGTTGCATGTCACATTCTACAGCTACATTCCATCATCCGAGAAACCACGTTTCACTTTCCTACAAAAAAAAAATATTCTTGTGGTGAAAAGTGAATAGCTAATTAATTGACCATTACATTATGGAATTATTTCGGTACCATTTTTTTATTTAATCCATATTTTTGTTTAATTGATATTTTTTTAGAGTAAAGATATGTTAATATACTAATATGCATATTACGGGTCAGCTCATGTTATGGATTTATTTCTCTAGTTTTAAAATTTAGATAGTCGATATCAAACCGCTAAACACGATCTCTATAATCTACAAAGTTTACATTTTTTCAATTTTTTTTTACTTGCTTTAGATAGGTTAAAAACCACTGACTTTGAATGGTTTAGAATTTTCAAATCAAGTGATTTTGTATCTATTTTAAAAAAGAGGAGGGTTCCATTGCCTCATGCCTTTCATGCCTCATCATACCTCATGTTCTATATCTTCGTTTTCAAAGTCTAAATTGTCCATCCGAACCGTTCACCATGATATCCATACTAAAATATGGTTGGAGATGAAATTTTATAATTTTTGGAATTTTTTTACTATTTTTTAAGATGGTAGAAAATCACTGTTTTTTAAACGGTCCAAAAACAGTGATTTTGTACCCATCTTAAAAAATAGTAAAAAATTTCCAAAAAAATATAAAATTTCATCCCCAACCATATTTTAGTATGAATATCATGTTGAACGGTTGGATCGAAAATTTGAACTTTGAAAACGAAGATATAACATATGATGTAGATGAGGTATGAAAAACACGAGGCATTGGAACCCTCCTCTTTAAAAAAATATAAAAATTCTCAAAAATATAATATTTTATTAGGTAGAGAATATGGAACGGTTCAGATAGCCTATGAATTCATGTCAATAGTGTCAATGGCATATGATATCATCATAGCCTCATTCATCTTTTTAATATTATAGTATGCACACATAGTACATATAGTCAAATAATTGGGGGAGAATGGACCCAGTCCATGGACCACGGTAGACTGTTGCTTTCATTTGATAGGATATTTTACGAATATTCTCAATCTAGCTAGCCCAGTCTATACAACTTAATTTATTAGCAGTATAATTTTTGCACGTCACGGCCAGAGTAAGTCAATTTTAGCGACAGAAACACGACCAAACAAAACAAAATGCAATGCACATGCTTTGATATGATTCCGGATTCCCTCATTATTCTAATCAATAGCTAGCTAGGTTAATCAATCACAGGTTTTATTTTGTTCTAGCTAGTCATTCACTCATTTGTCGTATAATGCTAATAAATCAAACTCATTTTCCATCCATCCATATCTTAATCTTTTTTTTCCCAAAAATATTGCCCCCTTTTCTGTGTTGTATATATATTCCGAATTTTCTTTTTACCATCGTAAAAAAAACAAATAACCAATTTCTTTTAAACTTGAAAGAGCATATGTTATTTTTCATTGGTAGAAAGATCAGTACTAACTTTATCAATTCAGAAAACTCAATTCGGGATTCTTTGTGACGCCATTTTTATAACTCGTGGAATAAAAAACTGGATTAGAATCGGTGGGAGCAGTACCGATTCTAACATTGGATTTTTTGAATAGATGGAGTTAGTACCGATTTTTCTACCAATGAAAAACAATAGGTACTCTTTCTATTTCTCTCTTTTTATTTTTTATTATTTTCTATAGAAGCAAATTTCTCATTTCGATGCATAACTGTAGGGAATTTCGACCCTGAAAATCGTTCCCGATTTCTCCATTGCTACTGTAAAAGATTTCCTGCCAAATAAGCTATGGAACATGTGATTATGGGGTGTCAATGGGTACGGTACGGGTAGGGTGGAAGTATTTTCATACCCATACTCGCCGATAATTGACCTTACTCATATTATATCATTACCCATTAAGAATTGATCTTACCCTACCTTATCCTTAACCGTTAAAATTATTAGGTAACGAAACGGTAGCGGATGAATAATGAATAATGAATAATGAATAATACTAATATAATAATTAATTTTATTATATTTTACAAATAAAATCTCAAAACTTATTCATTTCACACATATATAATCACATTGCTAATAAATATAAAAAAATTGTACAATCAATTCTAACTAAATTGTTATTTTATTAAGTAAGAGAATTTAAAAACATGAAAATCTCTTCAAACAAATTCAATTGTTATTTTTATAAACCATAATTAAATATTTTTTTTACGAAACCAACATGATTACTTTTTTTTTTACAAAAACCATAAGAACCGAAATGTCATTTCGGTCCGCTATTTTTTTTATTCCGGACCGAAATGGGGTCCGGTCCTTTTTTTGGATTTTCTGTGGTACTGGTTTCACAAGTTTTCATATGAACCCCCACAGAAAATCTAAAAAGGGGACCGGACCGAAATGGCATTTCGGTCCGGAATAAAAAAAAAAATAGTGGACCGAAATGCCATTTCAGTTCTTATGATTTTTGAAAAAAAAAAGTAATCATGTTGGTTTCGTAAAAATATTTTTTTTAATTATGGTTTATAAAAAAAAATTCCATTTTCCATCCATCCATATCTTAATCTTGTTTTCCCAAAAATATTGCCCCCTTTTCTATGTTGTATATATATTCCGAATTTTCTTTTTACCATCGTAAAAAAAACAAATAACCAATTTCTTTTAAACTTTTCACATTTATCAAGTTCGCAGGTTGGATCTGCAATTTAAACCTGTGGAACCAAATTAATGCACTTTAGTGGCATATTAAATGCAATGTTGGTTCCGCGCGTTTAAACTGCGGAACCAACTTGCTAGTTCCGCAGTTTAAACCTGCGAACTTGATAAATATGAAAATAAAAAAAAAGTAATTATTTAATTTATCTTTTTTTTAAGACTGAAAAAAAATGACGGAAACATATTTGTCTCTTTCTACAAATAACAATTTGATTTTTTTTACAAATAATAACTCAATACGCATTCGGAAAATACTTTAGTAATAATTTAAAGTGCTTTAAGATTTTACAAAAGTTTTTAAAATGTATTGAGTTAAAGCACTTAATATGTACTCTAAACATAAAAGCACATACTGAGTTGTTTTTAACCTGACACATTTATGTTTAGAGATTTCTAACTCCCGATGTATTTAATTCATATTAATTTACTTGGAATATATATATTTTTTATACTATTTCATCTACTTACTTTCCAACTATCGTAAATCAGGAGCAAATCTACATTGAGCGAATGAGTGTTAATTGATTTTTATTTATTTTCAAAATATCTGTCTACTGTCTATACATAATTTTTCAATATAATTTAGAATAAAATACTATGAATACTGTAAAATTAATTTCCATACTCAATTTTAAAAATCTTATATAATTAATTACAATATGTACTTGATTACTATAGCTTAAAAGTTTAGTTCCGCTCCTGCTGTAAATGATTAAGTCTTTACATTGATTTAATGTTTATTCACTTGACAAACATAATAGTGATTGATAAAGGAACATTATTATGATAGAGAATTTGTTTTCTATAGAAATAATAAAAAGGAAGAGAGAGAAATAGAAAGAGTATATATTGTTTTTCATTGGTAGAAAGATCGGTACTAACTCTATCAATTCAGAAAACTCAATTCGGGATTCTTTGTGACGCCATTTTCATAACTCGTGGAATAAAAAACTGGATTAGAATCGGTGGGAGCAACACCGATTCTAACATTGGATTTTTTGAATAGGTGGAGTTAGTACCGATCTTTCTACCAATGAAAAACAATAGGTACTCTTTCTATTTCTCTCTCTTTCTTTTTTATTATTTTCTATAGAAGCAAATTTCTCATTTCGATGCATAACCGTAGGGAATATCGACCCTGAAAATCATTCCCGATTTCTCCATTGCTACTGTAAAAGATTTCCTGCCAAATAAGCTATGGAACATGTGATTATGGGGTGTCAATGGGTACGGTATGGGTAGGGTGGAAGCATTTTCATATCCATACTCACCGAGAATTGACCTTAATCATATTATATCCTTACCCATTAAGAATTGATCTTACCCTACCTTATCCTTAACCATTAAATTATCAGGTAATGAAACGGTAGCGGGTGAATAACAAATAATACTAATATAACAATTAATTTTATTATATTTTACAATAAAACCTCAAAACTTATTCATTTCACACATATATAATCACATTGTTAATAAACATAAAAAAAATTGTACAATCAATTTTAACTAAATTGTTATTTTATTAAGTAAGAGAATTCAACAACATGAAAATCTCTTCGGACAAATTCAACATTTAACTAAATAACAAAACATCTAAATTGTTTTTCTATTAAGTAAGATAATTTAAAAATATGAAAATCTCTTTGGACAAATTCAACATTTAACTAAATTACAAAACATGCGAGAATTGACCTGTCTCGTATTATATCCTTACCCATTAAGAATTGATCTTACTCTACCTTATCCTTAACCGTTAAAATTATTAGGTAATGAAACGATAGCGGGTGAATAATGAATCATACTAATATAATAATTAATTTTATTATATTTTACAAATAAAATCTCAAAACTTATTCATTTCACACATATATAATCACATTGCTAATAAATATAAAAAAATTGTACAATCAATTCTAACTAAATTGTTATTTTATTAAGTAAGAGAATTTAAAAACATGAAAATCTCTTCGGACAAATTCAACATTTAACTAAATAACAAAACATGCAAATAGAAGTAATATGTTTAACATTTTTCTTATAGCTAAAAGACACTGATAATAAAAGTATATCACGAACTTTTTTTTGGCTTTTTTTTTTTGCTTCCTTGTTATACCGAATTATACCCGAATCACAAATTTTTGCCTCCGCTGAACCGAACCCGAACTATTCATTTGTCACTACTCCAAACTAGACCTTGTTTTGGAAAAAGATTGACACTTGCCACATCTACTTTACGGGAACAATTTGAATTTGACGATGTCTGACTTAAATTTGAGTCCAATGAATTATGCGTCCGTTCGATCTGTTTTAAGATCCGTGCATATCATTATTAAAGCAGATGTGTACTGATATTGAATTGACACACACAAATTACAAAGCGGATCAGACACATGTAGAATCCAACAAATATTAAAGCAGATGCACATTGACATTGAATAACACACAAATTTTAAAGTGTATCAGACATATGCGGAACCCACACGACTCAAATTTGAGTCCGATAAACGTGAGGATCCAAATTATTTGTCATTATAATTTTGTTTCATTTATGATTAATTTGTCATTAATTTCCTTTCATGTAGCAGCATTTTTCTCGTAAAATGACCTGAACTCGTCACTCTCACCTCATATGATTTTTGCAGCTAGAGATGTACGGCTTTCTATGCAGCGAGTGAATTTATTGAGTTTATGGGTTAAAACAAAAAAGATGCTGTTTGCTGTAAAAATCTAAGATTCCGCTGTCGCTGAATATTAAGAGCATCTACATTCCTGGTACTATTAGAGTTTCTAATATGATGTGGCAGTTTTTAATTCAGTTTCAGAGATGTGGGAGAGTTTCTTATTTAGAAACTATACAATAAAGTTTCTTATTAAGAAACTGTTTATAAACTCCATGCTGGCCAAATGATTGGCTCAAATTATTTCTCCTTTTTAATTTGTTGCTGACGTGGCTTAATAAAAACTCTAAAATTAATTTCAGGAATGTGAGAGTTAGAAACTTTAGAGACCTTAATTTCTAAAAAGTAGTTAACAGTTATTTAAAAACTCATTTGAGTTGCTGGGATGTAGATGCTCTTACCCAGTGGCCAGTGGGTCCGACGAAGAAGTGGTTAGTTCTTTTGTTTTGGGACTCATACAACCTTCCGTGCGTGCAGCTATACTTAACATTTATATATTTGAGTAGAATTAGAGTGTTCTTAAGCTCATATTGTGAGCTTAATTCAAAAAACTATTGAATTGGTTTCAAACGATGCATCCAAACTGTTGAAACTGATCTACTTCACGAGTGATGCATTTATATATCAAATTTTTAAACTAATTTAGTATAAAGTCAAGCGGTAAAAAAAAGATAGTTTATAAGCTAATTTTAATGTGTTCATTTTTCATCATTTTTTGACCGCTTGACTTTATATTAAATTAGTTTGAAAATTTAAAAACTTGACATATAAACTCATCACTCGTGAAGTAGATCGATTTCAACAGTTTAGATGCGTCGCTTAAAACCAATTCGATGGGTTTTTGAGTTAAGCTCACAAAGAATTGGTGAGCTTAAGAAAAACCTAGTTCTATTCTATATATTTAATCTCTGCACCATATAATTGTTTGATACATTCTAGGTAGACTTGGTGAACATATATATATAATTGTTTGATACATTCTAGGTAGACTTGGTGAACATATATATAATTGTTTGACACATTCATTTCCTTAATTTGTTCCAAGCAACTAAAATAACGAGTCAAGAATAATAATTCATTGTTTGTTTAGTGTTGAAAACATGATATTAAAATTAAAATTCTCTCTTATATATTATAAGTGATATATAAGGTGCTTGGGAGAAAAGTCTGTACCTCAACACTAGTTAAAAGAAGAGAAGTATATTGAACAATTAGCATTAGGCAGGAGCGGATTCAGAATTTTCGTCAGGGGGCAAAAAAATATCGAATCGGGTTTAAATATCTAATCGGATTTAAATTCATTAACCAATTGAGTACTCGGTAAAAAACAATGCTTTAACTTATACTTTCCAATGTTTTGACTTGTAATTTCTGATGCTCTGACATATAATTCTAATTACCAATCAAAATTCAACAGATTTATTTCACTTTTAACCCTAAATTTAACCCGAATTACAAATTAAACATCCATAGGGGGGCAAAAAAAGTTTCAGGGAAGGCAAAGTTGGTCGGAACCGATAAATCTCCACTAAAACTCAAAATCTAGGGGGCAAATTATTTTACAAAGAGTAAAATATGCATAATTTTTTAATTTAAGACATAATATATATCGTATGGATCAAATATAATTTCTATAATTTTCATTTTCATTTTAATTGAGAAAAATTCAAATGTCTTTATTTTTGTGTCTCCATCGTGCCTCTATTTTTTAAACATTAATAATTTAAAATTTAAAACTCAAATATTAAACTAAAACTGTTAGATTTGATTTATATTAATTTCTCGATGCACATATAAAAGCTTACGAGATTGTCTACTTTGTTTTGATAGGTATCAAGAGCTTGCAAAAATACATTGATTTTTCGACTTATTGATCCAAATAAAAACAAAATTTAAAAGTGATAATTTTATTATGTGCATGTAGAGAAAATAATATAGATCATATCTAACGAATTTATCTTGACATATAAGTTTAAAAAAATGTATTATTAAGAAAATAAAAAATAGAGTTATGATGAAAGCAGTTGAACCCTCCTCTTTCATTAAAATTTGTCGGTTGAAATATAATCAATAAATTATAACCCTGAACAAGAGAGTGGCTAAGGTCAAAGTGGTATGACCAAGGTCTTGGTGCTACCAATTAGTTTTTACAATTTTAAAGTTCAAATAGTCGATTCAAACCGTTAGATGTTCAATCTAAATTAAAATCTGCTTGGAGACCAAATTTTACATTTTTTGGAATTTTTTTACTATTTTTTAAGCCACATTGAAAATAGCAGATCCAGGTGAACAGTAAAAACAGTGCAACCAAATTCTGGACCATGTGATCTGCCATTTTCAAAGTGGCTTAAAAAATAGTAAAAAAATTCCAAAAAATGTAAAATTTGGTCTCCAAGCAGATTTTAATATAGATTGAACATCTAACAGTTTGAATCGACTATTTGAACTTTAAAATTGTAAAAACTAATTGGTAGCACCAAGGCCTTGGTCATACCACTTTGACCTTAGCCACTCTCCCCTGAACAATAAAACAAATAAGCACAAAGACGAATTCTTTCTATCATTATTATAAAAAATTAGATCTGAAAAACTGAAAGCAGTAATACAAGAAACAAACATCGAAATTGGATGTATAATATGAGTATATGACTTTATATTAAGAGAAAATAACACGTTATTTTTTTAAATGAAGAATCTGCAGAGGATAGGACAAAATGCACGCGGTTCGGTTTTGAATAGCTTTTAGTAACAAAATTAAATCAGGTGACATAATAACTTTATATTTGCGCTGTACAGTGTTTTTATAGCACTGTCCAGTGTTCAATTATTTGGAGAAATTATTGTACTTGAATTAGTCCCCACTTCTATCCATGAATTTAATAATTAGCGGTGGGGACAAACACCAAATGAGAGAGAGCATCCAATCATCCATGATGTGTTGTTGGATATTAATATTCAAATTTTAAGGCAATAAAAGGGTGAACATGTTTAAGATCTAATTTATATATAGTCTGTACCAGAGGAGCATCTATTTGAAATCAAGAAAGCTATGATCTAGTTTCAACTGGTACTAAACAAAGCCGGGACAACAACCCAGAGAAATAACAAGATTTTAAATGAATAATTTAACACAGGTAGTTAGGTCTTGTGTTGATTGTGTGTTAAAGTTAAGGCAGAGTAAGTTTGCTTATTGAAGTTAATGGCTCAAGTTATTCTTGTTTGGATGTGGTTTAAAATTAATTCATGACTTAAATTAATCTTGTTTAGTTAGAGGGTATTTATGGCCAGTAAAAATTTGTTGTTATTTAGTCCTGCTTAGTATACTCACTTATATAACCAGAGAAAAATTGACTTTTGGGTCGGGACCAGGGGCGGAGCCAAACTTTCAAGTTATGAGTGTCAACCAAGAATGTAGGTTAATTATATAAAATTTTCTAGCTGCAAATGGAGTCATTTTACACTATTTGTAATAATTTACAATAAATTACAAAGAAAATAAGTTACAAATCAAAAATTTTGAAAAAAAAAATGGAGGTCAATTGATCTCATTCTTATACCATGGCTCCGCCACTGATCGGGACCCATTAGTCTTTGAAAGGCATTGAAAGTACCTCTCTATTTTCCTCACATTTTTGTCTTACACATTTAATAACAATCAACAATCTTTTTTAATTACAAACTAATTTAAAAATTTAAAAATTATAGACGTTACAATTTTGCCCCTAACACATTGTTGGAATTGGTTGGATGGGCAAAAACTAAGTTCATGCTTATAGGTAAAAATTTAAATGTAAGTAGCATACTAATGTGTAGACAAAAAAATACAATGGAAGGTTTTTAAAAATAATATTAAATAATTAGAATAATTAAAATAACAATGCAACAATATCTAATTTAGAAATTAAAATTATTGAAGGATTTTACAATTAAAAAACTAAAATACATAATTTAGAACATAAGAGCATCTCCATTCCAGCAAATTAATTTGGGTTACATCACTGAGTTTAACAATTAAAGCGATTCATAATTTCTAAATCACTTCATCCCAGAAATTTAATTAGAGTTGCTTATTTAATTAGAGCATCTATAACGGTGATTTCTTTTAAATTGCTAATCTGATGTGTTAATTGCTAATATAGTTGCTGGGATGTACCACGGTTTTTAAATTAGCAAGTTTGCTTTAAAAACAACTCTTTAGAGCATCTACAACGGTGATTTCTTTTAAATTACTAATCTGATGTGTTAATTGCTAATATAATTGTTGGAATGTACCACAGTTTTTAAATTAGCAAGTTTAAACAAGAGATGAAAAATATAAATCAATCGACAACATAGATAATATTACATGTAAATTTAATTTATATCAACTCCGTTTTCACAATACAATCTTATTAATATTTCAAATAATATATCTTATATCAATATCAGTAGGACTCAACAACTTCAAATTAAAATAATAATAATAATGATGATGATAAACTTAACAAAACAATAATAATTGATTTAGGTTGACAATCACCTCTTTAGATGGATTAATTAACTTGCTCCTTCTTAAGCTATCTCATACTCCAACTTATTCACCATAAATTTAATTATCCATGTTTTAACTCCTTAGTTAAAGAATAAACTCCTTATTTCTCATTCGAGCCACAACCAAACGAGGCCATAAACAACGACCACGCATGTTGCTTGTATATAAAATACAAAGGATATGTTTGGTTGAATTGAGAATATGTTATTTTTAGAGTTAGATTATTCAGAATAGTCTATTCGGTGTTTGATTGAGTTAGAATAGTGAATTTTGTAAGTAAAAAAAAAAAAATTTAAACTTTTTGTCTTATTAGAATGGACTATTATTAAGAATTTTGAAATTTGAGGTAACATGCGATTTGATCGTGTTTCTCATTTATATATATATTAGTCCACATTAATTGGCTGCTTTCGACACGTGAATCATACGTTCGTTCATTCTTTCTCATGCGTCCCATCTCCACATTCATAAATTTTCATAAAAAACTACACTATATATATTATTTGTATTTTAATTTCGTTATTTCGAAGAGATAATGTATTTGTTGGTAACTAGTATTATATAAAAAATAAGAGTGAGGCTATGGTGCTATGCATAACACGGATGGCTAGTGTACTACGGCTCAATATAGTACTTTTTAAAATCCTAACGGTCGATCCGAACCGTTCAATGTGATAACCATATGAATATGTACTTGCAACCTAAATTTTATATTTTTTTGAATTCTTTTACTATTTTTTTAGATAGGTAAAATTTTGATGGTCCAGAATTTTCAGAAAACACTGATTTTTCTACCTATCTAAAAAAATAGTAAAAAAATTCAAAAAAATATAAAATTTAGTTTGCAAGTACATATTCATATGGATATCACATTGAACGGTTCGGATCGACCGTTAGGATTTTAAAAAGTACCATATTGAGCCGTAGTACACTAGCCATTGGTGCTATGCATAGCACCATAGCCTCACTCAAAAAATAAAGTAGAACTAAGGGTGTTTTTAAGTTCACTAAATTTTTTGTGAACTTAACTCTAAAATTTATCAGATCAACTTCAAATGACGAATAAAACCCATTTACCTTATGAGTGGTGCGTCTACATACAAAAATTTTAAATTTTGAAATTAATTTTGTACAGAGTCAAGTGGTCAAAAGACGTTAAAAAATGAATGTATTAAAATAATTTATAAACCTTCTAATTTTGACGGCTTGACTTTATACTAAATTAATTCGAAAGTTTAAAATTTTCGCATGTAGACACATCACTCGTAAGGTAGATGAGTTTCAACAGTTCAAATTTGTCGTTTGAAGCCAATCCGATAGATTTTACAGTTGAGTTCACAAAGGGGCTTGGTGAACTTAAGAACACCCTAGTTCTACTCTAAAAAAAACTACACATATAATGCAATTAGAGGAGGGTTCAAATGTCTCCATTTTTTGTCTCCATCATGTCTTCATTTTTTAAACGTTAATAACTTAAAATTTATAACTCAAATATCAAAAGAAAACAGTTAGATTTGACCTATATCATTTTGTCTATGCACATATAAAAGATTACGATATTTCAACTTTGTTTTAATCGTTTTTAAGAACATGTAAAAATACATTGATATGAATAAATTCTAAACTTTCATTTTTTAACTTATTTATTCATATAAAAACAAAATAAAAAATTGATAAAAAAAATTTATGTACATGTAGATAAAATAATATATATCACATCTAATGATTTTATTTGATATTTAAATTAAAATTAAGTTATAAACGTTTAATAAATGAAGACACCATGAAAACATAAAATATAAAGACATTTGAACCCCTCGTTATTATATTTGTTTATCAAATTCGAGAGCTACGAAACTGACCTACGAATATATCGACTTTTATTTAAAAATAAAAAACTGAATAAAATAGATTAAAATTATATGTTATTTTCTAATTAAGACATATCATTCTTTCTAAATATCAAATACTTTCTTTAGATATTAAAAGCCAGAGTTCGTTACTCTCTTCGATATACATTTCTTAGTTCTAGCTAAGCTTAATTGTCGTATGCGCTCATCAGACGGATGAGATATCATTAAGTAATTAATCAGTATGTTGCAGATTAATCGGAATTTTGCAGATAATTTTGTATTTTCATTAAAGTTATGTATTATATATTCATAATTTATTAAAAATGATTAATTTAATAAATTGAACTTATCAAATAAACTTATTTTAAATTAAGTTTCTTGTAGATTAATATTTTTTATGAAATTGTTATTTAGAAAAGATCCAGATCAAACAAAACAAAGCATAGTGCATATAACGAATAAATGCAGAAAAAATAATAAAAATGACCAACTAATTGCCGTATAAACAGAAAACGAACTATTAATCAAACTGTTTAAATAAAAAACGAGTGATTAATCAGACAAATTAGCTGATTAGTCGGTCTCATCCGCAAACAACTTTTCGACAAGTCTGTCCGTGACGGTTTAATTACCGCCACTGACTAATCGGTTGATTAATCGAGCTAAACAACTGTTTTTACAACACTGGTTCGTAGATTGATATGTGTATTCTGACTTTTTTTATTTCATTGATAATTACATAGTAAGTTTTTTAGTGATAAAGATTGTCAAATCTAGACTATGTAATATATTAGAATAATTATTTGATTATTTATATTGAAAAAGAAATATCGGAAAAGATCAAGGTAGACATAATAGTCTAATAGATGAAAAATAGATAGATCTCATTTCTTCTCAATTAATAACAACTTTTCTAATATTAACTAATATGAATTTAATTTTGGATTATTTAACATTAAACTTTATATTCTATACAATATATCATAAATTTTTATTTTTTTAACCAGGACATGTCTTTATTTAAAACAACTTTGATTAAATTAAAATTATATAAAAAATACTTGCATGTTCCCGTATCAATGTATTTACCGGCCTTCCAATAGTAAAATTGGAGCCAGCTGGCTTCTTGGCGCCGCGCCGCGCCGCGCCGCCGTAGGAACGTGTTCGAAAATATTACGCTTGATCCTTAAATTAAGTAAATAAAATGTTTTACGATCGAGAGATTGTTTGGCTTTTGGATTAGGTGCAACAAACAAAGAATAAGGTCAGTGGCGATCGGCGTTCAATACCATGCCTAATCAAAATTTCATTTTTTTGTACGGCACCTACCCCAAAAGCCAAACAATCAACCTACCCCAATCGAGAACGGAGTAGGTTCGATGCCCATCGGACCTACTTTTAGGTTCAACGACATTATGACCGTCCGATCTAATTTAAAAATGTGCGCACGGAAATTGAAACAGACGCGCACGAATTTTAAAGTGTTCTGCACGAATTTTAAAGCAAATAGACGGTGATTAAACCCATCAAACCAGAGTAGGTCCGATGCCCATCAGACCTACTCTCAAGGTACCCTAATCAGCTTAAGAAATAAAAAAAAGTCAGAATACCAATCAGCTAAAATACATTGATGGATCAAGTCTCGGTACATTCTTTTGGCAGAATACACATATCAACCTACCCCCATCAGCTTAAGAACACCCTGGTTCTACTATATATATATATTTTTTTGGGAAGGAGGATAACAACAAAATTGGCATCAGTCTTGATTGGGAGTCCGGCTAGTATGACATCGGTGTCATATGACACTAACTCAAAAATTGATTGAATAGACTTTAAATGACTAATTCAAACCGTTCAAACCGATTTACTTTATGAGTGATGCGTTTACATGCAATTTTTTTATATTTTCGAGTTATTTTAGTATCAAATCAATCGGTAAAAAATGTTGAAAAATGAATGTATTAAAATTAACTTAAAAACTCACACATTTGACCGCTTGATTTGATACTAAATAAATTCGAAAAATTATAAATTTTGTATGTAAACGCACAACTAATGAAGTAGATCGGTTTGGATTTACTGTTTGAAATCGATTTGATAGGTTTTGAAGTTGGTGTTATATAGGCTGAAATAACACTGATGTTATATTAGCCATACTCCTTGATTGGCTGATAATTTAATTGGGGCACTATATGAACAAGTATCCTCTTCATTACTGTAAAAGATTTCCTTCACTTTACGGTTTGAGATTAATTCTCATCCGCTTTGAGGCTCGGGCTAGCACAGGGGCAGTATCATTGGCTTTGAGATTCGTGCCAAGTTAAAAAGAACGGTCCAGATCCAATAATTGTAAAAGATTCTCTATTACCGTACCGAGGAGGATGTGAATTCGGCACTATATATAGCCGTTGATCTAAATGTCAAATGTGATTGATGGGCTATATTGACTGGATTATTTGGAAAACTGATCAGCTACAGAAGTCCATCCTCATGACCTCATCTTCTATTTTAAAGGCGCTTCATCCACCCCCATTCTATTCTGAATAAAAAAATGCCAAGACGGTATTATCTAATTTTCACTAAAACTGATATCACAGCACAATAAAAGCAGTTATGCAGTTATATGATTCATTTGATGTGGAAAAATCTGAGTTAACATGATTCATTTGATGCTGAAAACTTTTTTTTTTTTCCTTGTAGTTCCTTTGTTCAGTTACTATTGGGCTTGGCCCATTTTCTTCTTCTTCTGACATAGTATGCATGCGAGTGCCTACTAAAATTTTATTCAAAATAAAGATTCCAAGAAGTGTTATATATTAAGAGGAGGGATCTAGTTACAACAATTTTGAGTTACAACAAAGTTACCACAATTATTTTCTATATTTTCAAAGTCCAAATTGTCGATCCAAACCATTCAACATGATCTCCACAATAAAATGTGCTTGCAGATCAAATTTTATATTTTTTTGAATTTGTTTACTATTTATTAAGTATTTTACAAAAACTAGTCAAATTCAGACCATTGAATTTGTACCCATCTTAATAAATAGTAAAAAAAATTCAAAAAAATGTAAAATTTGATCTGCAAGCACATTTTATTGTGGAGATCATGTTGAACGGTTTGGATCGACAATTTGGACTTTGAAAATGTAAAAAATGATTGTGGTAACTTTGTTGTAACTAGATCCTTTCTCATATATTAATTTACTACAGGGTTGAGGAGGGAAGAAAAGGAGAGAACAAAACCAGAGAATAGAGATGGATGCGAGTAATAGAAGAATTTCTCTAGGCACAACACAATTACAAAAAAGAAGAAAGAAAGACTAGCAAAAGTTTTCCCAGTAAGTGTCATTAATTAGGGGTTTCAAAATGGGTTCCCTTTCCAAGAATATGAAAGCATGCATGGCTGTTTATGGCACTTAACATGCTTGCGATCGACTCACAAGCCTAAATTTCTTAAGAATACTATATAAATACTGAAATAAACAAGACTTAGCTCGATCAAGGACAAAGAATTTAACAGGATAATTGAGGCATAATCATGTAATAATTTGGGTTTTCATATTAGTAAGTAAAACGAGGAAATGATCCAGCCTAATTAATAATGTAGCTACTGTAGCCTCTTTTCTTGAACAATATTTATGGTATTAATTTTTTTTTTTTTTATAAGAGGGTCCTGGTACATCTAAGCATCTTTTAGATATATTTTTTTGGGTACATTTATAGCCCATAGGTCTATCTTTTAAATGTTATTCTCAAGAATTGAACCTGCATTTTTCCGTAGAGAGACGGGGCTCGTGCCCTGCGCTAAGCCTGCAATTCACAATTATGGCATTCTTGAATAAAACACAAGCAGTAATTAAAAAAAAAAACCAAGAACAAAGATTTTCTGTGGCAGGATAGTAAAAAAAGAACATTACCAGACTACTGATTCTGGTTGCCGACCGGATATTGAATCAGTTTTTATGTGGCAGGATCTTGTCTATCCTCTGTATCATGTTCGTTCTGCAACATCTGAAAATAACAAGCACAGCCGCAAGACGAGATCAGAGAGAGTGTTTCTCTCTTTCTCAATCTCAAGCTCTCTATAAATAATTAAGATAAGAGTGTGTTGAATAGATAGATAGGTTTCAATCAAGAGAACAGAGGCGGGCCTGATAGTGATGCATATACACTTGTGTTCTTATAGAACAAGCACAGCCGCAAGACACCTGGACCTCCTAGTACTAACTAATATTTCTGAGCAATTAAAAGGTGGTTTGTGCCTGATGTAAGCATTTTAATTTCTAGGTATGGAGATTGGAAAAATGAGGGAGGGAGGAACGGGTAGCTTTCTTAAATGTATAGTAGTTTATTGTTATTATTTGAAGTATGATGATTAGTAGTTTAACTTATTCTAAACAATTTAATTTTCAATCAAGTCATTAAGTGTATGATCCATGGTTGAATCAAAGATATGAATGGTTGTATTCTCGTTTCTACGAGCCGATTGTTAAATAAAAAAAAAGCAAGTTACTTTATCATGCCCTTTAATTTAAATATTCCCTTTACTCTTCTTACTATGGTTGTTATTTTACAATTAGTACTTTAATTAAAAATATGGCGTTCACCAATGCTCTATTCGAAACTAGATTTAATCTTTCCGCTCTTTCTAATAACTGAATTTAGATACAAAATAATGTAAGCATAAGTTGGTGTTTCTTTTAGAGATTATAACCTAATAGATTCATTCATGAGTCAAAGCCTTCAAAATAACTCCAGTGTTAATTTTTAAAAAGAAGTAAAGCAAGTTAAACACTAACATCATATAAGTGTAACATTGTTTCTAACAATCATTTTTTTTTCTTTTTGAAAAGTAACTATTAATTAGCATAACAAAAAACAAATATGGTAAATACCAGATGGCCTGAAAGAACTAAAAGGTCTCTAGTGCAGACACACAAACCATAATGATATTTCTTGCTTACATATGCTCCTTCCCCTCAAAGATCCCAAAAGACAAAAGATTGACACTGCAAATATATGTTTCTAAGGATGAAATCAGCACCTCCTCAGGTCAACAAGTCGTGTATGCCACATATGCATTGTTAGTGTAACTGTAACTGAGCCTTCGTACCGCTGCAGTATGCAATGAAGGTACCAAAACAGTATCCGGTATGCCAAATGTATTGCCTTTAGTCCCTGACGAGGCAGTTGCCTCTGAATCCAATTTGTGGGAAATCAACTTCAGAGCAGTATTCAATCCCATGGAGGAATGATCAATTGTGAAACTACATGTAAACCCAACAATTGGAAATTCATTTTGTATGCTTGAGTTAATAAAATACAAAAAAATACTGAAAATAATAGATAATAGGCACAAGGGCCTCGTTTGAGCTCTATTAACTTCAGTAACGGTATAAATTAAAAATTATGTAAAGCAGAAATAGTTTGATCTTAGAACAGAATAAATATGATTGCCAACAGTATATACCGGTACTGTACCAAAATAAAAAGGGTACACTCTGAATCAAGACTTCAACTTCACCCAGTACCAACCCAGAAGGTACAATGTTCCTGCCAGTAGAGTGTTTAATTGTTTTTTTCTCCCCCCTTCATGTGTGCTTGTCTTTTTGGTGTGTATTGGGCCAAACATAGATTTTAATGTATAAAGTGAAAGAGAAAAAAGGAAAATATAAACAGCATCAGCAGAACTGGTAGAAAATTAAAGACAGAGTTGGGCATACATTGAGTCAAAGCTCGTCTCATCTGCATTCATTGCAGCACAAATGCCAGAAATAACCCAGGGAGGAATAATTGAATTACTTATTTCAATGCTGTAACAGATTTTACTGTTAGAAAGCTCTTCAGTGGTGGTGGTATTTTCATTTGACCCAGACAATGCCACCATGTCAGCCTTTCTCATCTCCTTGCAACATACCTAAACCAAAGAACATTCAAATTGGAGATCAAGCTGGTAAGAGATCCATTAAAATAACAGTGGAAATCCATTGACAATGAATTAATTTGACATTCTTGACAATCATCACGAAATAACTCTAATTTTCAAATCCAACGTTTAGAATATGATGAAATTTGATGCATGTTTTAATGGAAGAATTTAGAAAAATATTGACCAGTTTATCAAGTGAACTCATTGTCAATGGATCCGGTCCTTGAAATAGACCAAATGAGAGTAAAAGTAACTTGTATAAGTGTTACCTCTAGAAAATTAAGGTGAGAATTTAGAAACTGCACCGGAGAATAAATTAAAGGAACATCACCACCATTAAGTGAAGTAAAAAAGTGTCTACAAACAAAAGGTAAACAAACTTTGTTCAATATTAAATAAGAGATAGAGCAAATAAAATAATAAACAAACATAGACATATAACTCGACTTCATACACCTTAGAAATGAAATTTTGCATTTTAAATACCATATACACACAGGAAGGACTAATGATTTCAGGTTGACCAGAATTTCCAAGTTCCGGAAGGGCAGGTCATGGGCCTCACCATCAGAGTTTCCGTATGATATGGTGGTATACCAATGTGTATATTTTGTTATGGTATTATTCACAGCCTGATACTTTTGTTTAATTATGCTTGGAATGTACAAAGACCTCAGCTAAACTACAGAAAGAAAAATAGAAAAATAAAACAGGTACATACAAGCAAAAGACTAACGGCAGACATCAACTTTTTACACATTACTTTATTTTGCAAGGAATGAAAACAAAAAAGGTAGCCATGGATTGTGAGATTCAGAAGATAGTTTATTTACACATTACTTTATATATACCTGTGGTTCAGTAGAAAATCATACAGACCATGAACACTCTCGTTCCCATTAAATGACAAGAGAGATTCTGAGGTGCCATCCACATCTGCCAAATGATCTGTATAAACTGCCTGCACAAAAATTGAAGTTAGAAAATTAACTTCTTTTTAACAACAGAGAGTTCCAATTTCAAAGCAGAAATAATGCAGAAAATCAGCTTCTTTTTAACTCATTTCATTTTGTAAGGCACTGATGTAAGATTATGAGCACAAATTGGCTTACTATAACGAGTATACTTCACTTAGCCTTAAGTGTTAAGTAGAGAAAATCAAAGACCTTGCCAAGATTTCTCTTTTCTATCTCTGACAGCTCAGCCAAGTCATCTGCTGTAGCCTGCACCTCTTCAGCGTGATAAAGAGGCATGGTAAAGCGAACATCCTATACAACAAGTCACAACATCACATTACAAAAATAGATCAGCAAAGAGAAATGAAGAACTACTAACAATAACAACAATTAAGAAATAAATAAAAACCCACATGTTTTCTAAGCACGGATCTCAAGCTGTTTGTAGATTTTGATAAATAAGCATTGCAGGACCGTTTCTGCCCAGAAAAGTTACCTCCAACAAAAAGAGCCACAAATTCAGAAGTATATACTGCATTGAAAAAATGGGATTTAGATAGAGCAACAAAACAAATATATCAAAGAAATGAACAACACCCATAGATTTACCATAAAAGATGCTACATAAGTTCTTTCTAAGCATAAAATAGAGACTGCAAAATGAATTCTCCCAATCCTGCCTTCTTTTTTCTAATAAATCCACATCTACATAAACAGAAGCACAAAGAAAGAAGCTCATAATTTTACGTACAGAAAGGATACACATTTCAAAAGTTGCACTCAACATCTCAGCATAAAAAAAATGATGTAGCAGCTTAGGTCAATAATCTGGAATTTCTAACTGATAATGACAAAACCATAGGGTTACCATACTGTGCATAATTAACTGTAATCTGGGATTACCATATTATACCAAATTGACTATCCGAAAGAAACTGATGGATAATATCATACAGAAAAGGAGAAGGTAGCAGAGTACAAATAAAGCAAAAATCAGGGGTAAAAACTGTACTTAATAAAAAAGAAAAAATGAAAACAGGGATAATTACCTTCTTTTGCCTTAGATGAGGCCATGGCAGAAATGATGGAAGTTGACAAGATATACTGAGGATATCTCCATGAAGATAATGCCTTCAAAAATAATTCCTCCTTGGTTTGAGACGCTCCCACATGGCGATCACAGCTCTGAGAAGCAGCAGCATACGTTGCATCTATCCTATGACACCTATAAAATAAAATACAAAATAATGCAGGTTGATCACTTTTAATGTTTGAGAAAAGCATTGTGATATGTAGAGTTCAGACTTAAGGTCATGTTTGGTTATGGAGTAAAGTTAATGAGGATTAAATTGCTTACTCCACCTTACTCTTCATATTTTACATCTCGTTTGTTAGTTTAAGTCATGGATTAAATTAATCCATATGAAGGAGTAAGATGTTGGAAAATGAACCCATGTCTATGATAGTGGGCTCTACTGGTGGAGTAAGTGTGGAGTAAGTTAATCCACCTGGAGAGGTGAAGTAGCTTACTCTGGATTAACTCACCTCTTACTCTATCTTACTTCTATTTTACTCCTCGTTTGGCTCCTTGAGCGTATTTTACTCCTCGTTTGGCTCCTTAAGCGTGGAGTAAGGGCTTTACTCCACCTCTTACCCCACAACCAAACATGGCCTAATAGAAAAATGTTGCCATACCAGTACCAGTACACTCTTAAGAGAAAAGGCAAACAAAAAGCCACAGAATGCTCCAAATACAAAGCAGGACAAATAAAGGAAACAAAACAAAATGACCATTTCTCAGTAACTTCTTACCAGTATGAGATGAAGTGTATTATGTATGGTATCATAATACTGAAAGAGTAAACAAAATGGAAACACAAAGTCACATTAGTGTTTTTTTCCCAAGAAATAAATCAAGAAAGACGAGGAAACAAAAGACATGCTGTTGTTGGGATGGTAAAGACCAATATGTGCAGGCATCTATCTTGGTACAGAGATCATTTATTTACTTACCACTTGACAGAAGACGAGGAAACCAGTCTAAGGGAATTCTTTAGTGTTAAGTCCAAAGGGGCTTTTTTCCCTGGTATGGAAATCTCAGAAGGACAGATATCAGCAGAGATGGGGCCCACATCATCAAAGCTTCCAGAAGGAATCGAGGGGAAACTGGCAATCATGGGGTCACGTGGCACTCTGAACCCTTTAAGTGCCTTCTCCTGTCAGAGGTAGTAAAAGTCGGCAATATTTTATTTCAAATGGATACTCAGTGAGATGCTTCTTATGTAACCAAGTTGTATGTAATACCAGTTATACAATTTATGACTAGGTTTGTACATGTATATATGGTATTTTTTATATTATACATGTATCTTTCTTAAGAGAATTTATATTTGAATCCCCTGTATGTATAATAATTGATCCATTATGACCCCAATAGTTGCAAGTTTGTTTTTAATATGATCTTGTATTGATGTTAATATTTCACTCCCACCCCTCCCCCCATTCAAAAAATTTCAGGCTCTGCCCCTGATCAAGTGCATACATAGCAGAGACCGGACCAACTTGGTACCCGTATCAGCCATTGTTGTGTTTGCACAAGCTTTTTGATAGAGCCATGCTCTATCACAGTGCTGGTGGTGCATCGCCAGTAAATAGAACAGTTCACAAAGTGTGTGCACTAAAACCTTACCATATCAATATGAGCAGGTGACGTCAGTTTTTCATCTCTTAGATGGAGTTGCACAACATCAAGCAAAGCACTTTCAATACATTTCTCTGTTGTTTTAAATGCTTGGTTCGCACTTCCCTTGCAAGTTTGTTCAAGGGACTCCAAATTGCTGCATACAAAATAATTTAACAATCCTTTAATACAGGTGAATATATACAAGTAAAAAAGGGATCTTAAAAGAAGAAAAATAAGTTTTTACCTCAAGCAGCTGCCATTATCTACCTCCATTGTCACTGTGGAATCCTAATTTAGAAAGATAAAGGACAAATTTAAGATCAGCAGTGAATTAGACCCCTCCAAAAAAAAAAAAGATCTTAATGTTTTTGCTCTAAAACATAGTTCGTTCCCAAAGAATGAGCATTTTTGAAAAGTAAACGTTAACTTCACAAAACAGATTGAAAAGTTAACATTGAGCAGCACACACAAATAGAAAAGAGTGGAAGTTTACTATTCTTTTAATGTGCTTACCAAAGACGCAAGAATTTTGGTATTGACTGGTGACTGTAATTTGTATGTTCAAATTTGGTTCTCACTAATTTGGTAAATAGAAATACAAGGGCAAAATGGTCATTCTTTGCTATTTTGCTTAAACTTTCTTTCTGGTGTTTTTTGCAATTACATAATTCATGTACCTTGTCAGCAAAAGAGGGAAAAATATAATATGTGTTTTGTACCAAAAAAAAAAAAACACAAAAAAACAAATATGGAACTATAAACAATAGCCAAGAGAAGAAAAGAATAGTTAGTACCTTAACCCCTTCCTTCAAGTAGAATTGTTTACATCTGTCAACAGGCTTTATAATAGGATACGCCTGGGTGACACGGGTATTTACTAACACTGGAACCTTGAAAGGCTGAGTTCCCTTTTCGGCAGGCTTTTCATATGCCCTTCTCTTTGACCGTTCTTCCTAAGAAACACAAATGGTGTACAAGAGCATTTAAAATTGCACCCCAAGTGGATTCATAAACCAATTGGATTTTCCATGGAGCTCCTATTTCTTACATAATGCACCATACCAGTTGTATTACATTACAATATATATAATACACATGCACTTTATCCATTTTATTTTCCCCAAATTAAAGAAATGAAATAAAACCAAAACTGATGAATTTAAATAGGGACTCCCAAGTTTGCATGTGAAACCCCTATTAGGCAATTTGGAAACGTCAAGATAGCTTATTTTGTTTTTTAACTCAACTTCAGTTTGTACAGTCAATTTTTTTTTTTGTTTATTAGCTGCTGCACACCTACTATATATGCAACATTGGAAACAAGCAAAAGATGTCAATTTTAGAAACAAAGTACACTAAATTAACGAGAAAATGAGCAACCATAGCGCCGATTTCGGAAAGGATTTCGGAGCGACAGCTTTCGGCCTCAGGGAGGGGACGGCTCTGGGAAGCGAGGAAGGGGCGCCGCTCCTTAAGCTTGCGCTTACTGTTGAGCATCGACTGCGCTTTCTCTTCGTTTCTCGACATATCTTTTGTCGCTTGCTCCTCCTTCCTCTTCTATCTCTTCTTTCTCTTTGCTATATATATAGGTTGGAGAGAACGGAAGGAAGCAAAAGGAAATAGGTGAGTAGCGATTGATTAGCCGGGTTTACGAGTTACAAACGAGGAGTCGAAAAGAGCGCGACGGCGGAGGAGGGAGGAGGTGGAGATGCCCCGGTGGCCCGGTGGGGAATCTTGAGATTCCGGTCTTTTGAACTGAAACTCAATTGAAGTGAACTTTCACTTGAGATAACTCTGAATTCTGAAGACTTAAGGCAGATGAGTTTATAAATAAATTAATTAAATTTGCCATTAGTAAAATGACTTTAAGCGGCAGAGAGCAGAATTCAAAGTTGATAATTGAAATGCCTTGATATATGAATGAGTAATCAAATTAAGCCCTTGTTCTGTTAGAAGATGAATTAATTGATTATGTTCGATAGATACCCGACATTTTTACTATTATCCAAAGTTAATTACAAATTAATTATTATACCCACGATTACTGGCTTTTGCCGAAAATGTCCAAACCGGCCATTTTATGGCCGGTTTTTTGTTTTTTTTTGTTTTTTAGATACACTATGAAGTGCAAGATAATGAAATCTAACACTGAAAATTCGAATTTTTGTTTAAATTATTTGTTAGATTACTTCTTTTGATGTATAATTAACATATTTATACTAAAATACGCTAAATTTCTTAAATTATATTGAATTACACTATATTAAGTTAAATTACACTAATTACATTACATTACGCTAAATACGATAAATTACGCTAAATTTCATATGAATAGGGACGATATCTTCAATGAAAAGGCGAAAAACGACGACAAAACTTCAAACGGTCATAAAACGGCGCTTGAGTTTCCGATTTCAGCAAATGACCATTTTTCGGAAAGTTTGCGAAAGACGCATGCGTCAGTGCCCACGATGCCGGATTTCAAAATTCAGAATTGCCAAAAAACTAAGGGAAGAGAAACCGGCCATTTTCGGCAAAAGTCGAGAATCGTGGGTATAATAATTAATTTGTAATTAACTTTGGATATTAATAAAAATGTCGGCAGGTACAGCATATATGCAGGATAATTGTATGCATAAAGTCATTTTACTAACAAGGGCTACTGGAAGCCCGAATTAAAAGATGAAGCCCTTCTTCATTTCTTTGCAGTGGTCCTCTAGCCCAAATCAAAAGATGCCCTGATATGTTGAAGAATCTTCAAGAATTTGTAACAATTACCAGGATATGCATGCATGACTCAACAAAGAAATCGTTCAAAACACATGTTGAGGAGTTGAATCCGATAAGCCGACATTTTTATTAATATCCAAAGTGTAATACAAATTATTAATTATACCCGGAATCGGACCAATTATCGAAATATACCCAAGCCGGCCATTTTCTGGCCGGCTATGTTCCCTCCCTAAGCCGGCCAGAAAATGGCCGGCTATGTACCTTTTTTTTTTTTTTTTTTTTTAAAGAGAGACACTATGAAAATCAAAATATTGAAATTTAACACTGAAAATTTGAAATTTTTTGTTTAATTATTTGTTATATTACTTCTTTTGATATAATTAACATATTTATACTAAAATACGCTATATTAATTGAAATTATATTGAATAACACTATATTATGTTAAATTACGCTAAATTACATTACATTACATTACAATACGCTATATTATTTTTTATGTTGTGCTACTATTTTAATGTTGTAATATTTTCTGTTTAGCATTATCATGATAATTTATTTTGATCTGTAAAATATAAAAATAGTACCATAAAAGCACACATACACAAGAACCGAAATATATGATAATCCAAATATACCAAACATAAATAGTATATGAAATAAAATAGTACAAAACTAGTAAAAATACAACTAAAACGGAGAGGGGGAATATCGCTGAGGCGGTACTCCGGCGTTCGTCCGGCGCCAGCGCGGCCAGGCTCTCTCTCTCGGCCTCCCCACTAGCATCGGCAGACCTGAGTATCTGGTCGGCACTATCCCATCTGGCATCGCCCGTGGAGACTGTCGGTACTGGCGAAGGTGTAGCGAAGGTAGATGCGGCAAACCCAGTCCCAAAGTCAGGTTGAGTATGAGACCCGCTACCACTAGCCTCTCCATCATGCGGCATCTCTGTGCCATATCGGGGCCATGCCGGTGCCGACATGAAACTGTCATCGAATACCCCGAAGTCCTGGAGACTGCACGAGAGGGACTCGTACTCAGAAGTATCGGTCTCCGCAGGTGGTGGCTGTGGTGGCATCTCTACTGGACCCTGCAATCATACACATAAATTATTAAATTTGATCTGAATGAAGAAATTTATTAAAACCTGACAGATACTGAAGTATGACATACATGAGGCTGCACCGGACGTCCATGCTCGTTGTACCATGCCGTCCACCCAATGTCGGACAATACCCAACAATGGTAGTCCCACTCTGGATGTGAATCGGGGGAAGATGGCATATCATCAAGCAGAACCGGGGTCGGATCGGGCTCCTGCGGATCTATCTCACGCCAGTTGATGTTCTCTCTGGCGTCTCGCAGCATACCGATGATCTTTCCACCCTGCCCGGCATCCTCAACCACATTCGCATTCTTCTTGAGTGTGCGGTACCCAAGCCGTCTCCAGTTCTTCCTTCCTAGCATGCGGATCCCATGCCTGCACTCCTTGATTGAAGCCAAAAGCTGAAAAAAATTTGGCATGTCAGATCAAACCTTGATATACTACTAAGTTAGACCAAAACTATGTGGTTTTAGGTGCTTTACCTGGCGAGCCCATGCACGACCGTTGGGATGGTAACCATCATCCGTTTTGATCCTGTCGCGAAGATGGGCACCGTAATCACCCTGCAGATAGACACTCGCCATGCAGACCTGCGTGTACCATACATCGTACCTCAACTGGGGATCCCCCTGGGTCTGCTGATACACATCTGGCTCGTGATAGAAGTCTATATACTGAGGATCCTGGGCCTTCTTGTAGTATGGATCGAAATGAGTGCTCCAGTCCTTATCCAGTCGCCCTCGGTGGGTAACGCTGTAAGGAAGACGTTAGTTGCAATAAAAAGCTATCAAGTAATATGATGTATTTAACAATAAATACAATAGACTACGACTTACCTGTGCAGGTCTCTGTGCGTGGAACTCGGCAAAGATGGGTCTATGGGAATCAACGCCGCTCGACCAAACTGGCGGAGCACCCGATCTGGAAAGTGGTGCTCCACTGTCCAGAAATGTATGAGTGGACCTCGATAGAACCACATCTCCCGCTCCTGCTCGTCAGTCACACTGCCCGGCAAGAGGAACTCCTCGTACAACTGATCGTACGGCGTCCACTCAACAAGAGGCTCAGGCAAACTCTGAAGCTCTGATCGGACTGGCCTGATCCCAACGGTAGCACCGTGGGTCCGATCCTGGTAGTGGTGGAAACCGTACCACTTCTTGGCGTATGCCGGGCAGTGAAACACATCTGGCTCTCCCCAATCCGGCACCTCATTGGGGATAGGACGGCCCACCGGTAGCCGTGACCACGACCAGTGCTGAAGCAGGAGTACCGGCCCGTACATCTGCTTCGCCGTCGGCTTCATTTTCAAGAACATTACACGTCAGTCACACTTTTGATGGATTGATTGATTAAATAATTTACACTAAAATAAGAGTTGGTGACTTACCTCACTACTACGACACAGGTGGTAGTACAGATACGCCAGGACAGCTCCACTCTAGTTGTACGACGACGGCCGCTCAATGTTCATCAGCAACGGGAGATACATCATCGGCATCTGATCACCGCTGGAATCAGAAAACATGACAGAACCAAAAAGGTCCATCACGTAGCCCCGTGTATATCTGCAATACAAAACATATAAAAATTCTAATAGAATCATCGTATTATAAATTAATTAGTAGATATTAATAAAAATTTACCTCTGAATCTCCAGCTCGGTGGAATCTGCCGAGAGACCCGCGATGAAGTGCTGCCGTAACCTCGTCATCCGCAAATGGAACTTCGACCTCCCATGTTCCCCAATGATATAGGAAGGATCAGCTCCCAATAACTCCTCGACATAACCTGCGAATCTGGTGCTGTCAGAGACGCCGCCAACGGGTGTGCCACGGATAGACAAACCCCAGAGAGCACTCACATCCTGGAGAGTCACTGTCATCTCTCCGAATGGCATGTGAAACGTGTGCGTCTCGGGACGCCATCGCTCCACCAGTCCAGCGATGAGAGATGCATTGATGATGCTCTTCTCTGTCCGCACGATGTCCACAACCTGGTAGAGACCCAGGTTGACGAGGTACGGCTCCATCACCTCGTAGTACCTCATGTGAACGCACCTCAACTTCACATCTAGAAGATCCGTGTCCTGCGTTGAAAAATGTAATCCGCATGGTGACAACATAATAAAATTTCAATCCAACAAAATTTAATGAAAATATAAGAAAATGAACGTACCTCACGAGAAGCCAGTGAGACTCGGTGCTCACTGTGGGGAATCCACAGGAGAGGACTGATGTACTCCGTGCTGCTAGTACTGATCGGCTCGTCCACTACTGGACGCTGGGTAGGCCGTGCTCTAGGCATCCTGATATCTAAAATAACCTAAATTCGGTGAAATTATGCTTGATCAGCATAATTATGGTAAAAAAGGCCAAAATACCATAAATATTGGTCATCTGTGCTAATTACACTAAATTATGCTTGATCAGCATAATTATGGTAAAAAAGACCAAAATACCCTAAATATTGGTCATCTGTGCTAATTACACTAAATTATGCTTAATCAGCCTAATTATGGTAAAAAAGACCAAAATACCCTAAAAATTGGTCATCTGTGCTAATTACACTAAATTACGCATAATCAGTCTAATTATGGTAAAAAAGATCAAAATACCCTAAAAATTGGTCAAACGTGCTAATTTCGGTAAAATTACGCTTAATTAGCATAACTATGGTAAAAAAGGCCAAAATACCCTAAAAATTGGTCAAACGTGCTAATTTCGGTAAAATTACGCTTAATCAGCATAACTATGGTAAAAAAGGCCAAAATACCCTAAATATTGGTCAAACGTGCTAATTTCGGTAAAATTACGCTTAATAAGCATAACTATGGTAAAAAGGGCCAAAATACCCTAAATATTGGTCATCTGTGCTAATTACACTAAATTGCGCTTAATTAGCCTAATTATGGTAAAAAAGACCAAAATACCCTAAATATTGGTCAAACGTGCTAATTTCGGTAAAATTACGCTTAATCAGCATAATTATGGTAAAAAAGGCCAAAATACCCTAAATATTGGTCAATTATGCTAATTACACTAAATATTGGTTAACTTAGCTAATTACACTAAATTACAACAACATAATCTAAATTATAACACCTAAAACCTAAATCCTAAACCCTAAAATAAATAAATTAAAAATTAAATTAGATAAAAAAAAAATTTACCTTAAAGAAGAGAGAATTCAGTTGAAGATGGGAGAATTGTGAGAGGAGAGAGAGAAAAAGGGGTATATAAAGGGTGAAATGCGGGGAAAAAAAAAAAGGTACATAGCCGGCCATTTTCTGGCCGGCTTAGGGAGGGAACATAGCCGGCCAGAAAATGACCGGCTTGGGTATATTTCGATATTGAGTTGAGTTCTGAATATAATTAATAATTTGTATTAAACTTTGGATATTAATAAAAATGTCGGTCCGATAAAGACACTTTAATTAATGATTTGGTTCAAATATACATACATGCAGGGGTGTAGTCAAGAATTAGTTCAGGGGAGGTAAATTCGAATTCACATCACCTCAGGTTACCTGACTCAAGCAAATTATGATCAGACGGTTCTTTTAACATGGCATGAATCTCAAAACAGGTCCTCCTACAGTCTCCATAGGCACCGGATTGAGTTTGACCCAGATAAAATTAATCTGGGCCGTCCGTTTTAATTTGCTTGAGTCAGGTACCTGGGAGGATACGGATCCGGTAAATTCAGTGTAGGTAAAAATTAAAAACTGGACTGCATAAAAAAAAAAGATTGTACTGCACAAAATTAAATTCTGAGATGAAACATCTAATTTTGATACTAGCATCTCTTTTTTGTCCTTCCTAAGGTTACTTGAAATCACCCAGAGGGGTGCGAACCGTGATTTGGTACAGCGCATTTGCGGATCACCGACGATACAGGGAAAGCAAGGAAATCATTATTACCGCTTGATTTGAGGTTTTACTTGGGTAAATATTTTAACAGAGCGGTTTTTGCTTCATGCAGTGCACAGACTATAGAATCAAAACAGGGCTCCATATGGTTCGTGCACTGCATGAAGCGAAAACCTCAAATCAAGCGGTAATAATGATTTCCTTATTCTCAACCTCAACCGATTTTTTTTTTTACTACCCATAAAATACAAATTAAATCAATACCACCAACACCCTAATTTTTTCATTCCTACCATTCACGCGGCCTCAGTCCGCCCACCAAATTGGGATGGTGTGCACACTGAGGGCACCAATTTGGTGCGCGGACTGGGGAGGCGCACCAAGGGTGTGGGACTATAAACAGGGTCGCGCACCAATTTTGGTGCTCAAACGGGACAGCGCACACCTTCCGCAGTAAAAAAATATTTTTTTAATTAATTAGTTTACATTATTGTTTTTAAATTATTTATTTGGGTATATAGGTGTCCAAAATAGTCGGAATGGAGTCCAAAATAAACCAGAATTGTATTAAATAATTCGAATGGTGTCCAACATTGGTAATATTTTAAATTTACTATATTTGTAGTATTTTAGACCAAAATTGATTAGAAATGCACCAAATTGATCTTGTATTGTTTGAAATTATCTAAGATTGTACAATTTTGTACCGATGGTATCCAAAAATTAGTCAATTATAAATTTACCTTATTTGTAGTATTTTAGACCAAAATTGATTAAAAATGCATCAAATTGGCCTTGTATTATTTGAAATTACCTAATATTATACCATTTTTTTTACTAATGGTGTCCAAAAATTAGTCAATTATAAATTTACCTTTTTCGTAGTATTTTATACCAAAATTGATTAGAAATGCACCAAATTGGTCTTGTATTGTTTGAAATTACCTAAGATTGTACTATTTTTTTTACCAATGGTGTCCAAAAATTGACAGTATTTACAAATTTTCTTTAAGTATGGTGTCAACCAGCGGTACCAAAGAAACCAGTATCCCGTACGATGAATGAGATTTGGATATGGAACTGGCCTCTACCGTCTTTCTGCACTTGACGAAGGAGAGTATTAGCCCCGTTTACTGGTTCTCACACAAGAACCACAAGATCACAAATTCATATGTAAGCAGCAAATTCGGATCCCAACAAACAACGACCGACTACTGTACAAATTTAATCCAATATTTATAAATTAATGGTCGGCAACCAATGATCGATCAGTCCAACAAATTTGTAGGAAATTTTATTCTTGTTCTTATAGTCTTTTTTTAGCTTATTTCTTAATCGGTTAAATCCTTTCTAACATCAGTTTCTTAGCTAGAATTAAGATCACTTTTTTTTACTTCTTTTTATTTGAAATCTTAATTACTGCTCGATTTTTAAAATATCTCTATTTCTAGATTAAGTCTCATTTAGTCTCTAATTACAGATTAAGTCTCCTTAAAACAAACCGAATACAAACTTAGTATGAATTAAAAAAGTTAATCCTACTATTGTTGCCGAATAGCTCTTTAGATGATAATCAATCAGACACCGCACACTTTTGTATACACACGCATGTGCTCCCACTGGTGGAGAACCAGACATTAGGAACAGTCAAAAACACATATCAGAAACGGATCTACCGGGCGATGCTTTAGACAACCAAATAATTCCAATTTTTTATTGGTAGCATAAAATAATATCAAAATTTCACCCATACCATCAATTTTAGATAATTTTGTTTTATACTACAACCGCTGAATTATTCAACCAAATAATTCCAATTGTTTATTGGTAGCATAAAATAATGTCGAATTTTACCCATACCATCAATTTTAGATAATTTTGTTTTATACAACAACTGCTGAATTATTCAGCGGGTGAAATATGCGTTATTTTCTTATGAAAAACTGTTGTCTCATGACTTAGATTTCTACCGCTGAATTATTCAGCAGTTGAAATAATTCAACATTGTGGTATAAAATGAAATTGTTCGTAATAATTCAGCATGACAAATCAGCATGACAAATAAATCGACTGTAAAATTTATCCAGTCCATCTGGAATAATCTTCTAACAAAATGACCCATGCTCTAGGCATTAAATGCAATATTATAACTATTTTGGATCTATTATTCTTTATGAAATTAATGTTTCAGATTTTTTAATATGAAAAATAAACAGCTATTTATATTGGTGAGGAATACAATAAAAAATTACAAGAATAATATAAATATCATAATAAGACTATAAATTATTTAGAAACCAATAGCGTACCGTACATTAATAGTAGATGAATGAGGGGAATAGATAATTTAGAATGGGATGAAATATATATGAATGAGGTTATCATAATCATTTGGGAATTGGGATTGAGATAGTTTGGTTAGGTAATTTGGGATTATGGAAGTGTTTAATTCTGGCTGGATATATATAAAGTCATGTGAAATTGGACCAATTAGCTAATTAATGTTTTGTCAAACATGAGGAACTATACATGCATGTTATCAGAGGCGAATTCACATTTAATGAATGAGGTCAATTGACTCTATTTATTTTCAATATTTTTTGTATTTATACTTTACTTTTAATATAATTTAAACTAAAATATTATAAATAGTGTGAAATTTACCTCCATTTATAATTAATTTTTTTTATATACTTAGACTCTTATTTATAAATAGTGTTAGAGAGAGAGAGAGAGAGAGAGCTGAGAAGAGATTTTAACAAGAGAAGAAATCATATCATGAGCACCCCTAAAAGTAAAAGCCATGCTGTGTTTCTTCCATACCCGGCCCAAGGCCACATCAACCCCATGCTCAAGTTAGCCAAGCTCCTACACCATTCCAAAGCCTTCCACATCACCTTCATCAACACTGAGTTTAACCATAACCGCTTGTTACGCTCCCGTGGGCCCAACTCTGTCAGAAGCCTGCCCGATTTCCGCTTTGAGACAATCCCGGATGGGCTGCCCCAGTCCGATCAGGATGCAACGCAAGACATACCTGCGCTATGTGAGGCGACCAGGCGCACGTGCCCAGATAAACTCAAGGAGCTAATTTTGCGAATCGAGAAAGAAGACGGGGTGCCACCTGTCACGTGCATTGTGGCAGATGGGGCGATGGGCTTCGCGGTTTATCCGGCAAAAGAGCTCGGTTTGCCGGTGTTTTTGTTTTTCACTACTAGTGCTTGTGGGTTCCTAGGGTACTTGAACTATGCTCAGCTTGTCAAGAGAGGCTATACACCCTTCAAAGGTACTTCTAGTGAATATGCGCAAAAATAAGTATATATATATATATATATATTGCCGCAATAACTTTACATTCGAAGATCAAAGCTAGCTATATATATATATAGAGTATGGCTAATGTGCTTCCGGTAGAACTTCGGCCTCATGCTTCCGGGGGCATATCTTAGTATTTGATGTTCAAACAACAAATTCAAACCGTTAGATGTGATTTCTATATTGAAATGTGCTTGGAGACCAAATTTTACATTTTTTGGAATTTTTTTACTATTTATTAAGCCACTTTGAAAATTCCAGATCCGGGTGAACAGTAAAAACAGTCTGGACCATATGATCTGGAATTTTCAAAGTGGCTTAATAAATAATAAAAAAATTCAAAAAAATGTAAAATTTGGTCTCCAAGCACATTTCAATATAGAGATCACATCTAACGGTTTGAATTTGTTGTTTGAACATCAAACACTAAGATATGCCCCCGGAAGCATGAGGCCGAAATTCTAGAGGAAGCACATTAGCCATACTCTATATATATATATAGAGAGAGAGAGAGAGAGTAGAACTAGGGTGCTCTCGAGTTCACCAAGCCCTTGGTGAACTCAAGTCCAAAACTCATCGGATCGGCTTCAAACGACGAATCCGACCGTTGAAACCCGTTTACCTTACGAGTGATGCGTCTACATGCAAAAATTTTAAATTTTGAAATTAATTTTGCATAGAGTCAAGTGGTCAAAAACGTCAAAAAAATGAATGCATTAAAATTAATTTATTAACCTTCTAATTTTGACCACTTGACTCTATGCAAAATTAATTTCAAAATTTTAAATTTTTGCATGTAGACGGATCACTCGTAAGATAGACGGGTTTCAACGGTCGGATTCGTCGTTTGAAGCCGATCCGATGAGTTTTGGTCCTTTTGGACTTGAGTTCACCAAGGGCTTGGTGAACTCGAGAGCACCCTAGTTCTACTATATATATATATATATATATATATATGCAATCCGAAGTAATTTACATTCGATCGATGTTTTTGGTGAATATGAAGAGGTTAAGTGTTAGTAAGTGATTGCTATTATTATTATTATTATATATATTGCCGCAATAACTTTTTAAGAAAATCTGAGGTGCACATGAGTTGTTTCATTTTATTTATTTTTAAATCAAAGAGGTGCTTGTCGCACATGGATTATGGGTTGGTTCACAGATGGTCGTAGTATGTGGCTCATCTCGTATATACGATTTAAATTTGATTTAATTCGTTTAATTAGATTTATTTATTATTAGAATGTGGTTCACAGATGGTCGTAGTATGTGGCTCACATCTCGTATTCAAATTTTAAAGGCCGTCTCTTTATGGAGAAAATTCAATTCTGACTTTTGAGGGAACCACCCAAAATCTCCCATGCATTGCATGGAATTATAAGGAACAAACAAATCTTCCCAATTTGCCTTGATACAAGGACGGAAATAGAAATTTTAGATTGAAATTAGTTGGAAATGTAAAATGTATAATGTGTGACAGTCTGACTAATAAGTGGAGTTCTAGCTAACTACTAAGTTATATATAACTACACATTTATGTGGGAAACGTTAACGAAAGCTTCTCTCTATTATATATCTTGATTAATTAATAATCTCGTTTGAAATTAATGTTGGCAATTGGTATACCTACGCTAACATGAAGATATATATATATATATTAACACACAAAAAAAGCTTCTCAAAAGTATTGGTTGTTCTCTGTTTCAGATGAAAGTTTCTTCACCAACGGATACCTCGATACTCCGCTCGATTGGGTCGACGGAATGAATAATGTCCGTCTACGTGACCTTCCTTCCTTCATCCAAACAACTGACCCTGACGATATCATGGTTAACATCAACATCAAGCAGTGTGAGGACGATGCCCCTCACGCCACCGGCATCATCCTCAACACATTCGAGGACCTTGAGCATGATGTACTGCATGCAATCCGTTCAAGGTATGTTAATTAATTAGATACTAAAATTTAAAAAAAAAAAATATTGGATGCTTTACTGAAAATCACATCCCTTGTAATTAGGCTTCCAAACACCTATACAGTGGGTCCGATCTCACCGCTAGTCCGTTGCATTCCAAAGAGTGATCCGATAGCATCAATCGGCTCAAATCTGTGGAAGGAAGACACCGGATGCATGGAATGGCTTGACAAACAAGTCGCTGCATCGGTTGTGTATGTTAACTTTGGAAGCATCGCCGTCATGACAGCGGAGCAGTTGTTGGAATTTGCATGGGGACTAGCTGGCAGCATGCACCCGTTTTTGTGGGTTGTGCGTGCTGACCTAGTACAAGGTAGCAATGCGGTGTTGCCTAAAGAATTTTTGGAGGAAATTGAAGGGCGAGGAGTGATGGTCGGGTGGTGCAACCAAGAAGAAGTATTGGCTCACCGGGCCATCGGTGGATTTTTGAACCATTGCGGGTGGAATTCTACGATTGAGAGTATATACGAGGGCGTGCCGATGATTTGTTGGCCGTTCTTTGCAGAACAACCGACGAACTGCAAGTATTTGTGCAACGAATGGGGAATGGGGATGGAGATTGGTGGGAATGTGAAAAGAGGTGAAGTTGAGGCAATGGTGAGGGAATTGATGGATGGAGAGAAAGGTAAGGAGATGAGGAAGAGAGCTGGAGAGTGGAAGGATAAGGCCAGAGCAGCAATCATGGCAGGCGGCTCTTCTTACAATAATTTGGACAAATTGGTTGAACAAATGAACCAATTTAATTAAGAAGAATTAAGTGATCATGTAATAATTTCGTCAAACTGTTTTTAGTTATATATTCATTCAATTCCTCAACTGTTGAAATTGTAAAATTGATTCATATTTTTTGCAGAAAATTTTTATATGATTGACTCGTAATATGTAGTATGTAGTATGGGTGGTTGGAAAAATTTGTAGTATTGTTGAAATCTTGAAACTCAATATGATTGAATTCGATCTATTTTTTGCATTTTGTTTATGTCAAAATGCATAACATTTCCAATGATAACAAAATTATAGATTTGTTATTTATAGTTTAAAATGTTGTATATTAAATGTAGTATTTGAGGATTATATGGTTATTGAGCAATTTCCAATAAAAAAAATATTTTTTATTTTTGAAAATTGTTTGATGAATGATTAATTTGAATTTGAATAGCATCAGATTTAATAAACAATCTATCTAAACTGTAATGAAAATACCTATAGTTATATATATTTATTTTTGTAATTGTTTAATTGATCATACGGTTGTCAATAACATTTTAAAATTTAAATCAAAATAAATCCTGGGCATACTTCAAAATTGGATCATTGTGGAAAACAATATTAATTTAAATTTTGGCATGTAGCATCACGGGGTGGTGGCGCAGTTGGCTAGCGCGTAGGTCTCATAGCTTCTGAGTAATCCTGAGGTCGAGAGTTCGAGCCTCTCTCACCCCAAATCTTTTTTTTCCTCCGTTTAATAATATATATTTACCATCGTTTTTACAATTGTTTGATTTTCTCTCTGACAATTCATTCATCAGAAGCTTCGAGAATAATACTTTACGCCATATAAGAAAATCAACTGAGCCATTAATTAAGAATCTCTTCGTGAAAGTGTAATTCCATGCTAAAGTTTTTTTTTTTTTTTAAAGAATCTAATTCCCTACTCACTTTTTATTTTATTTTTGGAATAAAGCAAACCTTATCCCACGCCTGCAAAAGAGTCAAGAAGAGTGCTTAGAATCAAAGCTATTTATAAATCGCTTTTCTCTCTGAATGCAGTAGGATTAAACAAGCCCAAATAAAAATAAAAAATAAGTAAGAAGTTTGAAGAAAAATGGGCAATACAAATCACACTCGGACTGTGAGATGCAGCCGGTGTGGTGTCAAGCTTGTGGTTCCGGACTATGCACGCAACATCTGCTGTTCTATATGCCATTGTACAACATATGTCGGGCGAGACCCGGTTCGTCATGCCGTCGGCTACTTCAAGTCTATAGTTTCTACTTTTGCCAACTCAGGCAATTCTTTCAATAATTCGTCACCGCATTCTTATGGGTCGAATTCCCGGATGCAACAGTTTGGTTATTCAAATTCGGGGTTTTACATCCCGGCAAGTTATCCCCGTGTTTTTGGAAATAAAAGGGCGCTTTTAATCGGGATAGCTTATATATCGAGCCGGTACGAGCTGAAAGGAACAATAAATGATGTGAATTGCGTTGCTTACCTTCTCACTCAGAAATTTGGTTTCCCCAGGGAGAGTATTCTTATTCTCACTGGTATGTGACACTTTGATTCACTTTGCACAATTTCTTTCTAATCATTTATCATTTATATCGTGTAATCTTGCTAATTAAAAGGTAACCAAATCTTGTAAGTGAAACTCTTGATTTTGCCAATTACTATTATATGAGCAACCAATATAGAGGAGAGAATTATGTAGTAAACATTCAAGCTGCCTTTTTCTGAATTGGATAAAATTTCATGCTTAATTCTCAAACCTTTTAACAAACTAAAAGTTGGAACAGTCATGCAAATAAATTAATTGCAAATGTCAATACTATTTTATGTCTTATTGTCATGCAGAGGAGGATCGTGACCCGAATAAGATCCCGACCAAACAAAACATGCGAGCTGCCATGCGCTGGCTTGTGTCAGGATGCACTGCCGGCGATTCACTGGTATTTCATTTCTCGGGTCATGGTGTGCAAAAGCTTGACACGACAAATGACGAGCTGGATGGTTATGACGAGGCACTCTGCCCCCTCGACTTTGAAATCAACGGAACGATTCTCGATGACGAGATCAATGAAATCATTGTCCGACCACTCCCCAACAACGTTAAACTTCACGCACTTGTCGATGCATGCCATAGTGGGACTATTCTTGACCTGCCTTATTTGTGTCGTATCTCCAGGTATATTCTAGGCGGTTGAGTGAATACAGTTATGAACCTTAATTAAAATTCTCATAAACACAAACACATTCACAGAAGGAGCGGATGCTGGCAATGGGAGGATCACAGTGCACCATCAGGGGACTATAAAGGAACTAGTGGAGGGGTTGCAATTTTGATCAGTGGTTGTAATGATAATCAAACTTCTGCTGATACTTCGGTTAGTCTATGAATTTTTCAAACTTTAAAAATTCAATCATTGAAGTGCTGCTAATATATTTATTAATCCAACCGGTAGCTCAAATGATAAGTTACTAAAATGACTTTTAATACATCCTGATTCAAGTCTCAGTGGACACAATATGAGGGAGATGCTGTAGAGATAGCATGTTCTGACTTTCGGGTCATGATTTGACAATTATTCCTATTACTTGCATAACCAGGCGTTTGCCGGCAGCACTTCAACAGGTGCCATGACTTACAGCTTTATTCAGGCAGTAGAATCGGAACCCGGGACAACCTACGGTCGTTTGCTCACTGCTATGAGAGCTGCAATTCGTGAAATTGGATCCGGTTCTCAGTTCAGTGGCCCCATAGCTTCTCTCATTCGTCGGGCTATTCCATTTGGCTCAACACAGGTCAATCTGATTCCAATTTGTTGTTTTAGTGCCTCTCTTTCCCTTTAATTCATCTCCACCTACTAATTTAATTTCATCCTTTGGTCATCTGTGAACGTTGGCTCTAATAATTCCTCTTGAAATATTTTTCTTGTCATAAATAACAAAATGAGGTGCTACACCTATCTTTTACATCTGAACATAATAAAAAACAAATATGAAATTCTGCAAAAAAATTTAATGAAGGTGCCTTATTATTGAGTAGGACCCTAAAATTGGCATGTGTACTTTAAAAACCATTTTTGTGGGCTAGTTGGCATTAATTAGTTTTTTATGTTGTTTATCTGTTTTCCAGGAGCCTCAGCTATCTTCATCACAAAAGTTCGACATTTACCACAAGCCATTCCTGTTGTAATTTTTTATTCCCATTTTAAGCATGTATTTTCTGATTAATGTGCAATACATGTGTCCTAATGAGATTTCCTTCTCATTAGGCTGTTATTGTAGCTCCAATATTATTGTAAGCTCTAGTGAAAAACTGGGAATACTTTTTCTCATGCAATGAAACGAAGTTAGTTTCTTCAATTGTATAACAAAAGGATATTGCCTGGACTGAAAGCAAAGATTAAGTATCAGATTCAGCTAATATTTGCAATGCCATCACATCCCCGGCACGTTCTGCTGTCACTAGTTAATGTGTTATGTTTTCTGCATTTGCTTACCAGTTTTCTGATCCAAGGTAATAAAGGACTAAAGAGGTTTACTTCAAAAACAGTTTCAAGATTTCTACAGCGTCTTATATAATTGAAACAGTTGCAGTGATCTTTAAAAAAAGTCAACATTAGGCCTTTAATTGGTACAGTTAAAGAAAAAAAATATATGAATCAAGGAGCACCATTCAGACGCAAACATACAGAAGAAAAATAATAGCAACCGGATTTGTATGCGTACTATGGATAAAACTAAATGATTAAATGCGTGAGCGTTTATATTACTATTCAAAATATTACATTAGTAAAATTACGCAACTACTTTGTGCAGCATTATTCGTTGTTCCATTGTTTGCTCTACAAAGCCACTCAACTGGCAAATTTTCAATATATCAACATCAGTAGTTTTCCACCGAATAAAGAACGATGGGATAGTTGGCTATATAATACACGCGACTCCTGTTGGGGAAAATATCAATGATATTATTCGGCATCACTGTCGCTCTATTTTCATTTTTCACATCAATGCTATATTGCTTCTCATAATCCATTATTTTGAGAATTTTTGTTAATGATCTGGAGTAACTCAAAATGTATGATTAATTATATGTGCAATTGTAATATGCATCCTTCCATGTACGTAGCTAGTCGATGCACTGGACTACATCCTAAAACAACTAGGTCCAGTACAGAAATAGTGTCATAGAACAATTGTAAGTTGCCCGAGCGAATTAGTACATCTGATGGAACCGCTGCCTGTATGCTAACATCGTGTTACTGAATTCGGTGCAGATTCAGTATAAATTGTTGCACAAAAAAAGTTGTCATCACCCAAGGTGTCTGAAGGGTGTGACTGGAGGTGCGCCTGAAAATTTCATGTTTCTACATGTTTTGATGAGAAGTTGCTGATACAATGATTGGAAAGCAAGGTCTGGCCTTGAACAGAGACAAAGGGACCAGCTCACAGAAACTAGTTTGACCCTCTCATCAGAAAAAAAAAAAAAAGTATCTTGAACATAGAATATTGTTGTCCTTATGTGTAAAATAGCTTTCCATATTGCTTCACTTATCTCTGCTATTTGTTGCATACAGTTCCGTGTATCAGGTTAGGCATGTTCTCATAAACTTTTTTAAGATGCCGATCGAGTGATCATTACCCTAGTAACATATTTTCTTTGGCTGCAAATGCAACATGTTCTGATAAACGGATTCGTTTTGCTTTATTCATTCCATAAATAGCAGGAACAACAAGAGTTTTGATAGCTAGTCTGATTATAACATATTGTTCACATCTGTTTCCCATGGATGTACCTCTTGGATTTAGCCATCAATGGTGCAAATCCTGTTCATCTGTTTAAGATTCAACGGACCGCATTTGGATAGCAGGATCTTGTTTCTTGCTGAATGAAAAAATGAAAATATTGACACTCTAATAGAAAACAGATATGACAGATTTGGTCCCGACATATTAATAAGCAATCTAAGACTATTGACATGCTGCACACATTGTGAACACACCGTTTCTGGATACGAGTAGAGATTCTTGCAAAAAAAATTCTTATTCCAATCATATATCACATGCTTCTCTAAGACAAAAGTTGAATGTGGTTTTCAAGCGCCCTTGATATAATATATGTGCATGATTTATTACACTGTCTTCATTTAAAGGAGATGGCCCCCAAATAATTTTAACTCCATTTAATTTATAGTTGATTCAGAGAATTAAAAGAATGAGGTTGCAGTGTTGCACTTGATAGACTAATATTGCCGCAACTACACTTGCAGAAATATTTCCAATTTACAGAATAAAGAGGTCAGTCAGTTGTATATTAAATTGAGATTGAATATTCTTATGATCTCTTTATTTCTCGATCTGAAATATTAGCAAGAAAGAAAAACTTGTTATTGCTCAGTCAAAAGAAAGTTTAGCTAAACAAACACAGAGCTACGCTTGAAGTATTTGAAACATTTTATTCATGTAAAATCATAATTTTTAGCAAATGATAGGACTCTCGAACCTTGAGCAACAAAAGTTGGATGGTTCAAGAAAAAAAGTTGATTATATGCTTGCAAACTTCTTTGGGTTTCTCAAGGTTCACTGCATGCCCGGCTTCTTTGATAGTAACTAATTGAGAATTCTCCCCTAAATGCCTGAAATTATCATATTATCTCAGGGTAACTATATCAGTTTAACTCTGATGGACTTTAACCTTTTTTTCTTTAAGAAATAATGAAATCAAACATAAACCAGAATCAAGAGAACCGACTGATCCCGACACCATTTGATTAGGTGGGTGGGGTCTGGTCAACATTGCCACCCTGTTATATATGTATTTGAACCGCTAGTGAGGCTTGTCAGGTCAACCCAATATTATCTGACTTGTCTGATTTTATATGTTTGCATGAAAAAAACATAACGCACCTCTTCAATCTGTGAGCAAGCTCTAATGGAAATACTTTATCTTCCTCCCCCCAAACAATCAAAGTTGGCTGCATACAAAATGTGTTAAAACTACCTTGATTGAAACTTGAAAGCACTACCTGTGAAGCTAAGATTCTTCAATACTTCAAATTCTTTTAACAAAAGGAATAAAGCAAGGAATAAATTTCAGGATCTGATACTCTGCACAAATCATTATGCCACTTTTACAACATGCTGCCAGCACTATTTGAGTCAATTTTTTGTGCCTTTTGCATCTATCCTTTTGTTTACTGTTCCAAGGAAAAAAATAAATAGCAACTGGAAAGAGCTATAAAGCAATTAAGGAGTAAAAGAAGTGTACCGGAGTTATTTTGGGAAGACTTGAGATTTTTCTATCTTGTATGAGAGACTGGAGTAGCTCAGTCTTTTCCTGAGCATACTCTGTGCACATGACCTGTCATTAAGGAAAAAATTTCTGATACTCTGAAATAATTGTTGAAAATTCTAAAATTGTGTCCAGGCCTAAATATTTGGTTGATGACTTTGACAGTAACTTCTTCTAATTTGTTGTTGTTCACTTCATTATCTAATAAGAACCTAGAATTCCTACAGTAGTTACTAAAAGTCTTAATCAACAAGCACAAAAATACGATTAATTAAAGAAATTTCGCATCCTTTTATATGAGTATTAATATTTAGCTGCCCTTTGTTAAATTAACTAACAGAGGCTAATGAATATTCCTTTTGTTCAATAAATAAAGCGAGGCTAATCAAGTGGAATAATCTTATCAAACTTTCCACGTCATTATTGCCCCCCACATAATAAAGTCATAAAGAAGATAAGACACCTGACCATTATATGACATTAGGTGGGTCCAAGTACACTGGGTTTCACAAAAAAAGGAGAAAAAGAACAAAGAAAAAAAAACACAGAGGGGTCATGTACTCATGTAGTAGTTTGTACACTCAATGAAGCAGATCAATGCACTCGATGCGGAGTAGGTTTCGATGGCATCAGACCTACTTTAGCTTCGATGGGTTCCGAGACCATCCGATCTGCTTAAAAATTGGTGTGTTTCGTTTAATATCCGTGCATGCCCGCTTTAATTTTTGTGCACACTGATCTTAAAGCAGATCAGACAGTCTTAGAGCACATCTACACTGAACTGGCCTGCATTCTTCTTAATACACATACATGGTTGAATACATCAACAGTGGCACACTAGATCAAAAACTGTCTGCAAACAGGTTTCGCTTGGACCAACCGGGCCCAATTAAACCAACCCCAATTCCCACCGACTGCGTATCCTCTGAGATATCTCAACTTTTGCGTGACTGACGTGTACGGTGCTTATTCGGAGATAGCGCAGGGGCAGTATTTTTGGCTTTGAGATTCGTGCAAAACGTATTTGGATACCTCAGAGGATGCTAATTCATTCCCACCTCCCCAGACACAAAAACGACAAAACAAGCACCCGTTAAACCAATCACATGCCTCCAAGTGTTTTTTAGGAAAAAAGTGCGCCTACCTGGATATAGTCCCGAATGAAGCACGTGGGCATGACACGTGGCGGCTTGACAAACGTCAACCTGACGAGGTCCCGCAGCTTATCCGGCCGCCGCGGCACAAGCAGCTCGGCTGCGTCCGCTACGTTGGACACCACAAACAACCCCGCAGCCAGATCCGAATCCTCCAAACAGACTCCCGCGCAAACCAACATCACCCGCTGCACCCGTTCCGGGTACAGCTCCGCTATCCGATAAGAAACGAACCCACCATAACTAACTCCGACCAGACCAAATCGGTTGACTCCGAGGCGATCCAGTACGCTGACTACAGACCGGGCCTGATAATAATCGGATCGATCAGGTGAAGGGGAGAAGGATCCGCCAAAAAAGATCAAATCGGGTACATAGAGATCAAAGCCGGAGCGAATAAGGGGTCGGAGATATGACGCCCATTGCCACGTGGCGGAGGCGCCAAAGCCATGAATTAGAACAATGGCTGGGCGGGACGATGGATTAGGGTATTGAGGTGACCAGAGATGGATGGAGGTGCCGTCAGAGAGGGATATGGCTGAGGAGCGTAGGCCGGCGGCATTGAAGATGGCATCGTAGTAGCGGTCGCAACAGGCCGTGATGCTGACACAGCACGCCATTTTGTGTGGTTCAAATGGCGGCTAATGCCATCACACAAGGGTAATGGATGGATTTCCGAGAATAATTAATTAGGTTTGTAATTGACTGGTGGAGATAGATAGATATGGTTTGTTGGTCAGAGAGGAGAGGAGAGCGTCAAATGGAAGGTTGAAGAGGTTTGTAAATATAGAAGGTTTTTGTTTATTGAATGGATTATAAATGTTGTTTGGTTTTGGAATCGGCGTCTTTTTGACATGAAGCCGAATTTATTTATACTTTTATTTAGATTCTCGTTTCCGTCCACCGACATTTTTATTAATATCCAAAGTTTAATAGAAATTAATTAATATAACTATATCCGCTGGGAAGTTAAAAAAATATCTGTACCGGTCATTTTCTGGCCGGTACTCAATTTAATTCAGTACCGGTCATACCTAAATTTTTTTTTTTTTAGGATGGGCATAACATAGTTAACTAGAAGAAAAAGTCGTAGGAAACTCGGATTGAAGTTTGCACTCGGTTTGGCTGAGATCAAACAAATGCATTTGGTTGGATGCGTGTGTTACATTGGTTGCATGTATCGGTGCATCATCGATATTTTTGCAATGAAACATCGATGTTTTATTAGCCGGGTAGTGCTAAAAAAACATCGGTGCGTCGCTGATATTTTATTAGACTTAGCATTGTCAATTAAGCAGGGTAGTGCTAAAAAAACATCGGTGCATCGCTGATGTTTTTGCAATGAAACATTGATGCACTTATGTCGTCATTTGGCCGTGCATAAAGCATTAGTACTCAATTTTAGAATGATGTTTATTGTCAAATTAAATTCACTAGCCGCATGCGAACACTAAACTTTAGTGTCATACGACACTTAAAAAAAAACATCAGTACTTCAATCCGAGTTTCCAACAACTTTTTCTTCTAGCCAACTATGCTATGCCCATCCTAAAAATAAAAAAATTTAAGTATCGGCCAGAAAATGGCTAGTACTGTAGTAAAAAAAAGGGAAAATTTCTAGTATGCCCATACAAATTTTTGAAATAGCCAATATCCCCATCAAAACAACATAATATCCAAAATCCCCATACAAACTTCATATTATTTCTTTTATCCCCTTTTATTTATTAACTTTTTATTTAATTATTTTAAATATCAAATTTACAAGTATACCCTTCTCTCTATCAATTAAGGAGGTGTCCAGTACTCTCTCCCAGCTAATTTTTCCCATGTCCGCCCTCTCTCAATCACCCATGTCTAACCTCGCCATGGCTCTCTCTTCCTTCTCTCTTATAAGTAAAATATCGTTCCTCCTGCCTCTTCTCCATCGACTACTTCAAACCTCTCCATTTCTTCATTGAATGACAACTTGATCAAAAACAAAAAGAGAAAGAGAATGAATAGGTCTGATTGGATCAAAATTCCGCTTGAAGACATCACCCATTTGTTTCTTCTGAACAACAATAATGAAGTGACACCTTTTGCTGCTCCCCTCCATTTGAATCCAATGGAGAAGAGGGTTGTGATGGTGAAGCAGAGGGTTTTGAAGAAAAGATACCTGACTCTGTTTTTTTTTTTTTTTTTTTTCAAAATTGGCAGTTAGTGAAGAATTTTTTTTTTTAAGGTATAATGATGAACTCTTTTTTTTTTTAAGGTTTAATGAAGAATTCTTTTTTTTTTAAGGTTTAACGAAGAATTCTTAAAAATACACACACATTTTGTCAACTTCATCGAGAAAATCTTTGTATTGTGTATATGCTTCAGCTGCCAACATCTTTCAGTTTAGTGCCTCGACCCTTGGTTGCTTCCTATCCATTGATTCCTTACTCCCCTTCTTTAAAAGTTTATTATCCCTGGAACAAAAAAAAAGACATCCAGCCTACCTTAATTAATTCTCTTTATCTATGTGTGTTTTTGAGTTTCCCATTTTCTTCATAGTCAAGAATAAGAACAATTAGAAAGACTGATTTAGGAATTGAATTCCACGAGCCCTTTCTTATCCTGCCTCTGACCTCGAAGATATCAATCAAAAGTATGTATAGATGATGTTCTTCAGAGGTGCCAAGAAGCTATTGGGACTTGGGAGCCCTACTTTCATAAGAACGATACTTAAGTTTTGGCTCAAGGGAGCAGTTGATGTAAGGTAATTTCTTCCTAGTCAGAAAAGATGAAATTACGTAAAGAATCACCGTAGTCAATGCTTCTCGTTAATTTGGACTAAGGTAGGTGAAGTGAGCAATCTTTCCAAACAGATTATAAACGAAGCGAACTCATCAAGGAAATGCACCAAAGCCGTAGAAAGGCTATATTTGTCATTTTAATATTTAAAATAATTAAAATAAAAAGTAAAATAGATAGAAGGGGAAAGAAGAAATAATATAAAGTTTTTATGGGCATATTGGATATTATTCAGTTTTGATGGGGATATTGGCTATTTTGAAAATTTTAATGGGTACACCAGAAATTTTCCCTAAAAAAAAAATTTAGGTACCGGCTATTTTCCGACCGGTATTGAATTAAATTGGGTACCGGCCAAAAAATGTCCGGTACAGATATTTTTATAACTTCAAGATAGGGATATATTATATATTAATTAATTTCTATTAAACTTTGGATATTAATAAAAATGTCGGCCGTCCATGTGCCTTTCTTTGGGAACAAGGGAAGGGAAACGGGGAAGAAGAGTTCCTTAACTTGTTTTTATCAGGATATATATGATCTCCACAACTACTTCAATTGACAGTTATATCTGTTATGTAACTGACTATCAATTGTGTTATATCCGTTTGGGTTACAGTTCCCAAACAGCTTCCAAATAAATTTTGTATTAAAATTGGACATTTCATCTTTTATCATTTAATAATCATTAATTAATTTAAATTTCATTAAGATGTATTAAAAATTCTAATATGCTATAAAATTAACGACAAATTTATACAGTATCTAGTTCTATATTTAGGGTTTATTCTAGTTGTATGAGACTATTATAAACTTTTGTTGAAAATTACACATAGCACAATAGGCTATAATAATGTCACTCTGTATGAAAATCATATATTCAAAACTCAACAATACTTGTGTTCATGAAAAAAGTAGGCCTGAGCTCTTTATACTTATAAAATTATCACAAACTTTTTAAAAGGGGGAATTTTATGTATACCTCTCAAAAATTTTAAAATTACGTCTTTCCTCTTTTAAAATTCATAATTTCATATTTACCCTTCTAAATATCAAAATTTCACAAATTTACTCAATTTATAGCTTTTTTTTAAATAAAATTCATTTTATGTTTATAAATTTCATATTTTACCCTTTATTAATTAAATATGTAGCAAGTGTAGAAGACCTAATTGGTTAGTTTGTGAAGACAAATTGTTTATTTTTCTACTTCTGATACATATATAATGACATTTATGTATACGCTTGTGTGTGCGTCACAAGTAAATGAATCATTTGTCCTCACATATTGGCCAATTAGAAGACGGAACTTATTTTACCCTTTATTAGAAAGAATTATGTTTAAATTAATGGTAATTTTCAAGTTCATAGCTGAATTTGTGAGTTTCGCATTACTTTACATACTTTTTGAGAGAGAGAAGGGTAGAGGATTACTTTATTTATCATTTATCAACATCTAATGGAACTTTTGCCATCCAAATTCTATATTAACATGTAACTTTCATATTTCCAATTCTAAACTCTCAATTATATGTCGGTTTAACCTGTACAATTTACACTAGTATCCCTATAATGGCAAGGAGAAAAGCTTGGGTCCGATGCCCATCAGACTCAAATTTGGGTTCGATGGGTTTCAGAACCGTCCGATCCACTTTAAAATTCATACGCATGAATTTTTAAAGCAAACGCAAAAGTTACGGGTGCAAATCTTAAAGCAGATCGGACGGTCATCGAACCCATCGAACCCAAATTGACCTCAATGGCAAGATCTGCTGATAACTACACCATTTGTTTCTTTTGTACATCACTTTTATAAACAGGCCAGTTAGTAGACGCTCAAGTGATAAAGAAAAATATGTTGCTTATGTAGATAGTCAAGCCTAATAGGGCCCAAATAATAATAAGCTCAATTCCTCCCGTATCGTATGGCCACAGGGCTACAATTCATTTCGTCTCAACATTAATTCCCCTCTTCCTTCAAACTTCTTCATATCTTAATTCCCTGATTCATAGATACCATTTTCTCCAACTTCTTTCTATTCGGAAGGAATTAATCAAAACCTAAGCCGCTCAGTAGGATTTGCATTTTTTTTATCACAGAATAAGGTTCCAACTCTAACAACACTTCTAACTATTTTGTTAGAAAGTGAAAACACAAGGCACGATAAATAAATAAATGAATATTACATTTAAGCAAAAAAAACTTTAAAGTAACAATAGCAAACTATGTTCAAGAAGAACTCCAGTAAAGATAAAAGACAAACAATCATAAGAAATTAGATTTCGTATAGCACAACCAATTCTAGAAATTTTGACAAAAAAGAAACAGAAGAGAGAAGTTTAATTGATAGGCTAGGTACCTAACTGGATATGTACATCCACCACTTGTAAAACCCAAAGCCATATATTGTTGTAAGCACGGCAACCCTCAGAGGATGAAACTTGAATCTGTTAAAATACATCACCAGATAATAAGTATATCTTCCCAAATCAAATAGAAAATAAACATCGTGTTTATGTGTATGGAAAGCAGGAAATTCATAACACATATACATCCTACTCACATTTTTCCTTTTCCGGAATCAATTTGTAATTCCAGAAACTAATACAGAGTCAAAATAAGTATTAAGCAATTGTAGTTTTTCCAAGTATGAAATGTATACATAGTCATTTGTGCTCTTTCCATCACTTTCTCTTTGCAAGTATAAAAATGATGGGAGGATTGAAAAGGGGAATTTTCACCATTAGAAACAAGATGAGAACATCTAATACTTTCAAAACCATCTATGCATTTCCTAGCATAAATTTTGAGTACTACATATCCAAATTCTATACATATATTTTTTAAGCCATTGCCTAATTAAGACCTATAAATAAACCTTAAGTTGAGGATATCAAAATAAGTATCCAAAACCGAATCAGTACACAACAACAACAACCAAGCCTTTAGTCCCAAACAATGGCAGCCTGGCAGGAACACATTTAGCTAGGAACTCCCTACAATTCCCTACATGAAAGAAAAATAACTGAAGGACTCCATTAGATTCCTAATGTGGCTCTAGAAAACATTGAATAACTTTTACTAGGAAGTTTTAAGCATACCAGAAACAAGAGAATAAACTACATAAACTTTAGCACAAAGTGTAAAAAATAGATAACTTAATGGTTGAATTACGGTTCTCAAAATGCAATATTTTGGTTAGATTTACGCCTTTTTTACTAAATTACCTAATTTTCTTGACAAATCGATAACTTAGTTTATGTTGCACAGTTAAGAGTTAGTCAAGCCAAGACTTGGAACAGTGACTTTAGCTTTAATTATACAATGGGTAATTGAGTGAAAATATATATCCAAGTGAGAGCTGATTTCTACTGCTAAATATGGGTTTGTATTGCAGAGTTGGGAGAACAGGTACACGTAAGATTGGGTCCTGTACCACTATGGGTAGTACTAGTATATAGTGGCCAAACCTATGATGCAAATGTGAATTGTTATTTTAAACAAAAACATGCAATAAGGTGAATTATCTGTAGAGTGACAGCCCAACTGCCTATGCTATTATATTACAGGTGAGCTGAACATTAATTTGACCTAACAAAAGAGGTTTTGTAGGTGACCCACAATTGGACAATTGGAATTAAATTATTTCATAAAATGAAGCCTTGCACAACCGAGTCAAACTCTAAGTCTAGCAATCTAGATTAATTATTTCTTGCACGTCAATGGTTAGTAATTATTTACACCCAAAATTTCTTTCTCAACATTGAATGATTATCAACTAACCCCCATTTCTGACACATGTCCCTGTAAGACTTAAAAAAGACAAGGTCAAAAGGGGTGTGTGTGTATTTTTATAATACTCATGCTTCCTTTCTATACATATTACAAGACACAGCATTCAATCCTTAAACCAACCCAGACTATCCAACACTCCTAACCCACCTTAATTCTAGCTAATTCTGTTTGACAATGAAAAAACACCAATTTTTTTTTCAAATAAATCCATTTAAGTATGTGCATACAATAAATTAAGGATTAACACAAGAAAAATCAAACTTAATTTCTGGAATCTTCAAAAAGAAAGTCATCCAGATCTAATAATGATTTGGAAATTATATTGCTTCCATTGGATCATAAAAATGAAGTTATTACTATCCAAAACTGCGAACATAAATTCCAAACGTAAAATTGATAATAAATTGACATTAGATTTAACAAGTATTAACCTTAGTATATTAAGCAGAAAATATTGTAATATTTTAAATAGGAATCTCTAGGGGATACTAAATTTGCAATTTAGTAAATAAAGGAAGGAAGCAGTGAATGTTGCAAGTCCCAGATAATATTTGCATAACAGAAAAAGTAACTACTCGAAAAAAAAAATTGCAATGCCAGGGTTTTCTAAAAATTAACGCAAAATGGCTCTCCTTTACCATAGCAGTGCCAGAAAATTGCTCCCATTAAATTTGAAAGAGAGAAACACTAACAATTAACAAGAAAAAGAAGAGAGAGAGAGAGGGGCAGATAGAAGAAAACCTACTTCCAAGTATCATCAGCCCGATCAGCGGCGGCGCTTCGAGTGGCGGGCATGGGGGTGAACCACTGAGAGAAATCGCGATCGAAGAACTCCCAATCGGGCAACAAGATCCCGGCAACAGCGAAGAGGCCAAAAGCATAGGTAGCGAGCACTTTCTTGAGCGACATGGTGAGGATGCCGACGACGACCATGAGCAGCGCCACGCCCACAAGGCTTCTCTGCAGGGCCTCATCGCGGCCCATGGGAACTGGAGAGGTGGAGCGAGCGGGTGAAATGGAGGAAAGGTAGTGAAGCGGCGCGAGGGGAAGCACTGAGGAGGGGGGCATGAGTCTGAGAAGGGAGAGGGAGGGGTGGTTGGCAGCTGAGGCCTGAATTTCAGAAAATAATTATAACTAATAGTACGGGTACGGGTGGTGTGGTTTCGTTTCGCGTTTTCTTGCTTTTCGCGGGAGGCTTCTATATTATTTGCGTGGTTGATTTTGCGTGAGTTGGGAGGTGGGGGCACTGGGGCGAGTAGTTGGGAACTTGGAAGTTGTAATAAAGGCGATTTCTGTTGCCTTCGGACACCCGGCAGTCTGGCACGGCACGATGAGATGGAGATAGGAGAGTCCGCTGCGCCTGGAGCTTGCATTTGCATTCTAATAAATAGTAGTGGGCTATTGTATGGTGTTATTAGCAAAAAGGGGAATTGTAGGTCGAGTCGATCACCCACTCCAACTCTCATGTGTTTTCGCTTTTGCGTACCCAGGCACGGCAGGGCAAGCGGTTGCTGAGTCCACCGCTCACGAATAATATTAGGAGATGATGGAACAACACAACTCACGCCCAATGGAAATTGCATCAAAGTATGTGTAAGATGGGTTCATTACTTTTCAGATTAATTTAAAAACGGTGTCTACTCGAAATAGCGCAGGGATCCATATTATTTGTGCTTTGAGATTTGTGCAATGTTAAAAGAACTACTCGGATCTATTAATTCTAAAAGATTCCCTTTTACGGTACCATTTGAATCTCGCCCGACGGCCTCTCAGATATGTATAGGATGGGCATATTAACTAAAAAACGGTGCCTATTCTGAATAGCGCAGGGACCAGTATTATGTATGCTTTGAGATTCGTGCAAAGTTAAAAGAACGGTCCGGATCCATCAATTCTGAATTTTCCCTTTTACGGTACCATACCAGAGAGGATCCGAATCTCACCCGACAGCCTCAGTTCCAAAATTAAAATTGAACTCAAAGTCCTTTTCCATTCTCATCATTTAAAATATAATTAGAGTAGAAGCAGGATGTTCTTCGGTTCACCAAGGTGTTTGGTGAGCTTAACTTCAAAATCTATCATATTGGTTTCAAATGACGGATCTAAACCATGAAAACTGATGTATTTCACCCGTGATGAATTTACATGCAATGTTTTTAAAATTTTGAATGAAGTTATTATAAAGTTAAGTGGTAAAACAATGTTCAAAAAATAAATACATTAAAATTAATTTATAAGCCTTCTAAGTTTGATCATTTGACTTTATACTAAAATAATTCGAAGATTTAAAAACATTGCATGTAAGTTCTTCATCACTTGTGGATTAGATGGATTTTAACGGTTTGAATTTATTGTTTGAAGTCAATCTAATAAATTTTGGATTTCTTTGGTGAGCTGAAGAACATCCTAGTTCTACATTAATTTCCCATAACTTTAAGTATAGATTTATTCATAAGTTTATATTAACAAGTAATCAACCAAATTTATTTGTCAATCATATATTAACAAACAGCAATTATATTATAATTTATATAAACTACGCCTTGAGTTATTTGAGTAAAATTTTAAGTTTTTAACTAATCCAATTTTGAATGAGCATAGCATAGTAACTTTTCTTTGCTTCAACTCTTGATACCAATAAATTATGTAACGGCGTGGGGTAAACTTTTTTTTACCCTAGTTGTTTACACACTGTTTGTGCGCATTCACAAATAATTTGTGATATAGTGTGATCATAACATGAGAAATCTTATTGAAGTTTTTTTTTAATGAATATTAGTGTTTTCCTTTTTTATTTAAAAAAATAATTCTAACCGTACATCCAACTTTTAAAAAAGAGGAGGGTTCAAATGCCTTCATTTTTTGCGCCTCCATTTTTAAAAACTTTAATAACTCAAAATTTAAAACTTAAAAGTCAAAATAAAACTGTTAGATATGATCTACATCATTTTATCTGTGCACATGTAAAAAATTATAACATTTCAATTTTGTTTTGGTTGTCATCAAGAGCTTGCAAAAAACGTACTAATGTGGATAATTTCTAGACGTTGATTTTTCAACTTATTGATTCACATAAAAACAAAATTGAAATGTGCTAATTTTTTATGAGCACATAGATAAAATAATATAGATCACATCCAACGGTCTTTATTTTGACTTTTAAGTTTTAAATTTTGATTTATTAAAGTTTTTAAAAATGGAGGCATGGTGGAGGCGCAAAAAATGAAGGCATTTGAACCCTCCTCTTTAAAAAATATTGAAAAATATTAATTAAATTTAAAATATATAAATGTGCTCTTAATTATTTAAATATTGTGCGTATCAAAATTGAGTAAATTTAAAATTTAATTGTTCATCCATCGTAAAGAAATTAAAACTTCACCGTTATAAATTTTTAAGTTGATTAATGGATGGCTAAATGTCTTTCAAATCAACTACAAATTTAATAAGCTCGCTATTTAATAAAAAACACGCCTGTATTTTAGTTTGCTAGTTTGAACAATTTTCAAGAACTAGTATTTGATCTAATGATACTGATAAATGACAACATCCTCCGTGTCGTGTAGGAAGTTACAATTTCGAAATCCGGATAGGAATTTTTTATAGACAATTAAATAATTTTTTATCTCAAAAAAACAGGAAAAAAATATTTATATCAAATAAATATACATATAAACTATAAAATAGATACATAATATTTTATTTAAAAGAGAGCAGAAGATAATAACATATTTACAAGGGGCATTATTTTATGTTGTTTTTCTTGTGGGGCCTCCATAATATGTTGGCATTATCTAAATAATTGTTTTTTCTTGGGTCTTATATAAACAGGTATTGGCTATTTGATTCAGGCCTGGATGTTTTGGATAAAAAAAAATTGGTTTGGGATTAACTTAATCACTAAATAATGTTCAATAAAATGAGCACTTATTTGACTGATTGTAAATTAAATGTCAAGAATTGAATAGAATCGGATGCTTATTTCTTGTAAAAAGAATAATTAATGGCTATCATTTACTATGAGATGGTTTCAGTTAAATTGATTTTATCATATTTTAATTTGCTTGAAAATAGTTGTTGAAATGAAAATATAATAAAAAGTAGTCATTAGCGAATGCATACGGAAATAATAAATTAACTAGGGTACCTATGGTACCCGTGTTTCGCAATGGAGACATATTATAAGAGAACAATAAAAACATATACAAAATGACACATTTTCATAAAAAAATAGATTAATTGACAAATAATATTTCTTAAATAACATATTAAGTGACATATTTTTTTTATCTTTTTGACATATATTCATAAAAAATCTCAAACAAAATGGCATATTAAATGACAAATAACATTTCTTAAATGATATAAAAAAATAGAAAGAAATGAAGACATGACCAATCAATTATTAATCAATTAAAAAAATAAATAACATTTAAAAAGTAGAAAGAAATCATGACCAAATAGAAAGATGTGATACAATTTGTATGTGAAGAGTACGTGTCTAAATAAATTTAGACTTCTACATGTAAAAAATCATAGAAAAATGCATATAATTATTATATTTGATCGGAAGGCGGATATTTAATTGGAATTGCATCTTTAATTAAAGTCGTTGGCGAATCAGAACATCTACGTGACTACGTGCTTAATATAAGAATGGAGATGCCAAAGAAAATTGAAGTTCTGTTGAAGGATGATGCCATAAATAAATGTTGGATTTTGTTTGGAGAAGTGTAGACATCATTTATTTATTTTGCCATTAATATCTTGTTGGGTGTGCTAACTTTGTTAAATTAAATTGTCATATATTTTTGAATTTAGATCCTCCAAGTTAACTCAAGTTTTTAATTTAGATCCGGACCGTCCGATTTAAATCGCACAAACATTAAAGGTCCCGTATATTACAGGAACGAGCCAGATTGATCTGGATTTTGATCGGACAGTCCGAAACTAAACTCAAACGGTGCAATAATGTAGAGAATACAGACTCCATAAAACACACGTATATATCTAGTCATGTTTGTGATTCAGATAGATGAAAATGGGCCTCTATTAATTTATGTTTGTCATTTCTTCAACTTTTAATACAAACTGGGCCACAAGCCCAAATAATTCCATGCATTTGCAGATCGTCTAGAGACGCCGTGGTGGTTTCCTTACTTGGACACTACCCATTCAATTCAAACTCATTTATCCGGAGTCCGGCTAATATGACATTGGTGTCATTTCAAATTCAATAACACCACATCGTATACTGTTGGATCTGCTTTAATATCCGTGTTTTGCACGAATATTAAAGACATTAGTGTTTTGCACGGATATTAAAGCAGATCCAACGGTATACGATGTGGTGTTATTGAATTTGGAATGACACCAATGTCATATTAGCCGGACTCATTTATCCGTGTTAAATCAATCTGTCTGTAGAGGGGTTCGGATCCCCTAAAGTAACCCAACTTTTGGGTTTTCGATCGGGACCATCCGATTCGATTTTGTCGCTCGAGATCGTTTCGGGATTCGAATCCGTCGTCGGGATGTGTGCACTCCACTTCGGAATGGATGGCCTTAGATCCGAATCGGACGGTCCCGATTTAAAACCCAAAAAATTAGTTACTTCACTGGATCCAAATTCTCTGTAGAGTGAGGCTACGGCCTACGGGGAATTCACATCACCTCAGGTTACCTGACTCAAGTAAATTATGATTGGACGGCTCTTTTAACATGGCACGAATCTCAAAACAGGCCCCTAATAGTCTCCATAGGCACCGGATTGAGTTTGGCCCATATATGATTAATCTGAGCTGTCCGTTTCAATTTGCTTGAGTCAAGTACCTGGGAGGATACGGATCCGCCTACGGGATCATGCATAGCACACACTGGTTCGCATTTTGATTTTATATTTTTGTTTCTAAAATTCAAATCGTCGATTTCAACCGACTTGAAGATCAAATTTTATATTTATTTTTACTATTTTAAAATTCAAATCGTCGATTCCAACCGACTTGAATATCAAATTTTATATTTATTTTTACTATTTCAGACCATTCAAAATTAGTGATTTTCTATCTAGCTAAAAAATAATTAAAAATTCTGAAAAAATATAAAATTTGATCACTAAGTAAATTTTCATAAAGAGATCATGTTAAACGGTTCAAATTAACTATTTGATAGAGATATCGAGCTATAGTACGGACCAGTATGCACTATGCATTCACTCCTATTTGTATCCATCTTAAACTTAATCAAACTTCAATCCAAACAGATCTGACTACATCTATACCAAAATTTATAATATGTTGTTGACATGAACTTTAGTAAATTAAAATTTTATCCTCCATATATATACATTATATACGAGGAGAGATTCAATTACATTATTTTATGGTGACACATCTTGATACAGTTTCAAGATTATTGGATCCACTAAAATACATCTTTTCTATTTGTTTAGAATTTTTTTGCTTTTTTTAGATGGGTAGAAAATCACTTGATCTGAAAATTCTAAACCATCCAATGTAAGTGATTTTCTACCCATCTACAAAAATATTTAAAAAAATTTTAAAAAATAAAAAATTTAGTTTACAAGTACATTTTCATATGAAAACTATGTTAAACGGTTCAAATCGACTATTAAAATCTTGAAAACAAAAATATTAATCCGTAGTACAAACCAATTAACAGGTATCATAGCCTCATTTAGAGTCGATCTCTATATTATCGTTTGACTGTAATCAAATTAAACAGAGTACAAAATTAAGAGGTATCTTAATCTTTGACCCCAGTTGATAGTAGCAACGGAATTTGGTACGGTGGTTAAGACTTGAAATTACTAATATGAAACAAATTGTCGTACCCGTGCTACTTGTATTTATTTTATAGGCCATTTTCTTATACACTAGGGTAGGGCTGGGCAAAATAGTTCATTTACAACTCGAGCCAGTTCTAACTCGTTTAATAAATGAGCTGAGTTTGAGCTTACTCCAACTCGCTCATTTATAACTCGAGTTACATAGCATTGGTTACAATAAATTTCAGAAACTCAGACCCTTCTAAATAACTAAACCCAATTGCTGGTACTTATGTACTAAGTTGTTGTATAAAAAGTTATTGGTGCTTATGTACTATTACTGTATGAAAAATTGTTGGATACTGATAAATTCTTTTACTAGTAGTATATAATTAACTAGTTAAACGAGTTATAAACGAGTTGTGAGTCAACTCGAGTTGATAACGAGCTAGGTTCGAGTTTGCTCTACAACTCGTTATTACCATCCCAACTCGAGTTGACTCGCTCATTTATTTAATAAGCTGAGCACGAGTTGGAGGTAACTCGTTCAAACTCGGCTCATTTACAGTCCTACACTAGAGTACGTAGTACATAGTTGCTCGTTGACAAATATTTGAGATTCATATATTTTCTAGTACAGTTATATACATTAATATATTTTTAATGGTGACGAAGTCAGTACTATAATTTCTTGTACTAGTGAACTTCTAAATACGGATGAAAATTAATTACACATTGTTCGTAAAAAAATTTAAATATAATGTACTCTTATATTTTCATAAATAATTCACCAGACACAAATGCTTGTCAGCAATAATTATTTGTATAAATAGTTATCATTAAATAAAATTAGTTATTTAGAAAATAAAGCTTTATTTCACTGTTTTATCACCTTAATTATGAGAGGATTACTTACATTCTATCATAGAATAGTCCTTGTATATCAAACTATTTCCATATCCTTTCTAATTAAGTGAGGGGTCAGCTATAAACCCAGATTGCACTCTTTAAGAGTCTGTTCGGCTGCACTCTCATTTTTACTGTTCACGTGGGGAAAAAAAAATTTACTCAGACTGAATTTTTTTACTGTTCCTGTGCCTATTTCCCTGCCCATGTGTCCGCCGAACAGGTCCAGTTCGGCCCTAAGAAAAGAAGCAATGAAGTAATCTTTATCAATATATAATTATGCGCGTACCAACAATAATTAAGACAACCTCAAAATTAAGTCAAAACTGCCTCTACCAAGGAACCCAAAAAAAATTGAAACGACTAGCAGTCTAGCACACAGTTTATCCCAAGAGGTTTGGTCCGTTGGTTCTCCTAACGAAATTAATAACGACTTGTTGTATGTGTACGCTACTTACTGATACTGTCTTAATTTGCAGAATTAAATCATAATACTTTTCAATAATAATTGAATTGATATCTCGCTGTGATTATTGCTATCGTTGTAGTATGCGCCAACAAGTATGAAAATGGCACGAGAACGGAGTAGGTCCGATGTCCATCGGATCTACTTTTAGGTTCAACGAGCATATGGCCGTTCGATCTAATTTAAGATTTGGTGCGCACAAAAATTGAAACAGACACGTACGAAGTTTAAAGCGTTCCGCACGAATCATAAAGCAAATCGACGGTGATTAAACCCATCGAACCAGAGTAGGTCTGATGCCCATCGGACCTACTCTCAAGTGAAATGGCACATGCTCTATAAAGAATCTTAGCCATCCCTATATCGACATACACACACACTCTTCAAATATATGAGTAATAAGACATAAGAGCCTATCATACTTACAACAGGAGAGGGCGGGGGTGTTTAGGTCTTTAAATCAAAATATAAAACATGGGAAGGAAGAGGGATGAGGTAATATGCCCTTCCACACACACACAAAAAAATAAGTGTAGAAAAATAAGTGGAATTAGGGACAAATAAGCCTCAGAGCCCTTAATGGGTTTAATTACCCTTAACGGGTTTTGTTCATCATAGGCTAAATAAGAAATAAAGGGAGCAACTAAATTTGGTTATAAAGTTACTCAACCTTTATTCCTTAATATAGAAAGTTACCGTTTTATTTTCCAACAGATAGTTTTCTTTTATTTTCGCTATATATAGCTCACTGTACAACTTCTCAAGATATGCAATATACATCAATTTCTCATCATCTCTTATTCTCTGTTTCATATCACAAAACTATTATGGTATCAGAGCAGGAATGAATTCCTGACTCAAAACAAGAAAATCAGCAGCAGTACCAGCAACTGCAAGAACTAGTAATTCAAGCACACTAGAAGTGCCAACAAACAAAAAACAACAGTACCAGCAACTGCAAAGAAAGCCCTCAATCCCTACCAGTAAAACTGCCTCTTACCAGAAAAAGCCAGAAAAACTGAGATGGCACAAAATTACGAAAAACTCATAGGGGTAATGCTCAATGGTAAGAATTACCATGTATGGGCAAGGCAAGTCAAATTTGCTTTAAGCGGCCGAAAAAAAACAATCACATCGACAAAGATTATAAAATCCCAAAATTATCCGAACCAGTAGCAACTAAGGCCGAGAAAAAGGAACTAGCCAAATGGCGAACAAGCGATCACACTGTCATCACTTGGCTCCTCGCAACCATGAGCCAAAGGTATCTGACTTACTCTCTTATAAAGACAGTGCCTTAGAGATTTGGGAAAGAGCCGAGCAACTTTATGGCCATAGAAAAAATTACTCTCATATTTACCAAATTCAAAGAGATTACCAACAAGCAAAACAACAACAAGGCCAATCATCAATGGAATTGTACGGTTACCTTCAAAAGAAAAGAGATGAACTTAGGGTTTATCGGCCTCCCACCACTGATCTTATTGAAATCCAAAAACGAGAAGAACAAGATGCCATCTTTCAATTTCTAGCAAGCCTCGATTCCAGCTACGAGGCTGTGCGGTCACAAATCCTGTTACTGGCCGAGCTACCTTCCTCAGATGAGGTGGCGGCTATGATAGACAGAGAAGAAACAAGAAGGGCCGTGATGGCATCGCAACCCACTGAAAATATAGAGACCAAAGCTTTCACAGCAATGGCGAGGCCTAACCCTAACTTTCGGTCGGAGGCGAAAGGAGATCAAACCGGACTCAAGTGCGAACACTGCCGGAGAGAGGGGCATCGCAAGGACCAGTGTTGGTTCCTACACCCCCACCTCCGACCCAAGTGGCACAAGAAAGGCGGAGCCGGAGATCGAAAGGGGGAGAAAAATGGCTTGGAACGAGACAGAGGCATAAAAGAAGAGGCGGAAAGAAAGGGATCGGGTTTTCTCGCTGATGGGAGAACTGGATCTGAACCGTCCAATGTTTTAACAGCTGGGGACGTCTCCTCTTCTTCCTCTCAGGATTCTATGCGGCAGCTCCTTCAGCAGCTCTCTGTGATGCTCAACCAAAAACAGGAAAATAGAAGAGCACTGGTATGATTTATGTTGCAAATTTATCATATTTTCCAAAAACCTCTAGATGGATATTAGACTCAGGTGCAACAGATCATATGACTGGAAATAAAAATTTATTAACCAATTTCAAAAGATATGAAACCAAAAAATTCGTTACGGTTGCAAATGGTGAAAAAATGAAAATCCTTGGAGAGGGCTCAATAACGATATTCTCAAAAATAATCCAAAATGTTTTGTATTTAAAAAATTGCTCATCAAATCTATTATCCATTAGTAAAATCACAAATGAGTTAAATTGTGAACTCATTTTTTTAACAAATAATGTGATTTTTCAGGATCGGATAACCAAGATTATGATTGGTGAAGGATTTCTAGAAAATAGGCTTTATTTTTTGAATGAAGAAAAATTCAATTTCAACACTACCAAAAATGAAGAATTGAGTACACTTTGGCATAGAAGAATTGGACATCCTTCCGACAAGATTTTAAAGAGTCTTTTTAATTTTTCAAAATTAGATAATAGTAGTTGTGAAATTTGTAAGTTAGGAAAACATACTAAATTACCATTTAAATTATCAAGTTCTAAGAGTGAGAAACCTTTTGATTTGGTTCACTCGGATGTATGGGGACCCGCCCCAACTAACTCTTTTAATGGATACAAATATTTTGTTATATTTATCGATGATTTCTCTAAAACAATTTGGATATATTTATTAAAAAATAAAAGTGAATTTTTTTCACAATTTCAAGACTTCTATAATTTTGTAGAGAACCAATATGAAGCAAAAATTAAAATATTTAGATCCAATAATGAAACGGAATTTGTAAATCAAAATTTCTTAAATTTCTTTAAACAAAAAAAAAATTTACATCAAACAACTTGTGTTTATACACCACAACAAAATGGTGTGTCCAAAAGAAAAAATAGACATTTACTTGAAATGACACGAGTACTATTATTTGAAAATAATGTTCCAAAATCTTATTGGTCGGATGCCGTTCTTACCGCTACATATTTAATTAATAGATTGCCAAGTGTTAATCTAGATTACAAAAGCCCATTAGAAATCCTTTACCAACGAAAACTCAACATTTAGCATTTGAAAATTTTCGGTTGTACTTGTTATGTACACAAAAATAATAAACAAGACAAATTGGATTATACCTCAATTAAGGCTATTTTTTGTAGGATATTCATCACAAAAAAAAGGATATAAATGTTATGACCCTAAAAATAAATTTTTTTACATTTCTAGGGATGTGACATTTTTAGAAAAAGAGCCATATTACAAAGAAACTAATTGTGAGAATTTTTTGAGAGAACCCCCCAAGGAAATTATATTACCAATTGTAATAGAAAATGCTAGACCAACATCCCATGAGAATGAAAATGAAATTGAGAATGAGGAAGAAATAGAAGACAATTCCGCAAACGAAGAAAATCATGACATTGAAACACCATTGAGAAGGTCGATTCGAACAACACAACCTTCAACAAGGCTTAGGGATTTTATAACCTACAAGGTACAATATCCTATACAAGATTTTATTACATATGACAATGTTTCTTCCAACCATAGAGCATTCTTGACCTCAATTAAAAAAGAACAAGAACCAAACAATTATGAATAGGCCATGCAAATTCCCAAATGGAACAAAGCCATGAACGAAGAATTGAGTGCTCTTGAAAAAAATGACACTTGGGTAATAGTTCAATTACCAAAAAATAAAAAATTAGTAGGTTGTAAATGGGTATATAAAATTAAGTACAATAGTGATGGCACGGTAGAACGGTATAAGGCTCGTTTAGTTGCCAAAGGATACACCCAAACCTACGGTATAGACTATTATGAAACATTTGCCCCGGTTGCAAAAATGAATACCGTAAGAATATTATTTTCTATTGCGGTAAACCAAAATTGGAAATTATACCAAATGGACGTAAAAAATGCATTTCTTCAAGGAACACTTGAAGAAGAGGTATATATGTCATTACCACCCGGTTATAAAAAAGACCAAAAACATACACTAGCTTGCAAATTGAAGAAGTCAATTTATGGGTTGAAGCAATCTCCGAGGGCATGGTATGAAAAATTAAGCGCTCATTTAATATCTTGCAATTTTAAAATTAGTAGTGCCGACCACTCATTGTTTGTCAAAATTGAGGGAGAAAACACCACAATCATTCTAGTGTATGTAGATGATATTATTATTACCGGAAACAACCAAGAACACATTAAGACAATAAAAGCCAAATTAAAAGAAAATTTTGACATTAAGGATTTGGGCTACTTAAAATATTTCTTAGGCATTGAAATTGCATATTCAAATCAAGGCTTATTTATTTCTCAAAGAAAATACACTTTAGACTTGTTGAAAGAAACCGGTAAACTAGGTTGTAAACCGGCCTCAACCCCAATAGATGGCAAAAATAAATTAAATAGTGAAGATGGTGAACCTTTAGAAAATATAAATCAATTTCAAAGACTTGTAGGAAAATTAATTTATCTCACGGTAACCCGACCGGATATTTCTTTTTCGGTAAGCCAAATTAGCAAATTTATGCATGCACCTAGAACACCTCACTTAGAAGCAATCAATAGAATACTAAGGTATTTAAAAAGAACTCCCGGAAAAGGAATTTGTATGAAAAACAACAACTCTAACAATGTGTGTGGCTATTCCGATGCAGATTGGGCCGGAAGCTTCGATAGAAAATCGACAACCGGTTTTTGCACATTTGTAGGCGGAAATTTAGTCACATGGAAAAGCAAGAAACAAAATGTCGTGGCACGATCAAGCGCCGAGGCGGAATATCGAGCCATGGCATCCACCGCGAGTGAATTAACTTGGATAAAACAACTTCTTTCGGATTTTGGAATCCAAATTCAATTGCCAATGCAAATGTTTTGCGACAACCAATCGGCGCGCCATATAGCATCCAACCCGGTGTTTCATGAGAGAACTAAACACATTGAGGTCGATTGTCATTTTATTAGAGAAAAGATTCAAGCGAAAGAAATTGAGACTCCGTTTGTAAGAAGTGGAGATCAATTAGCGGATGTCTTTACGAAGGGATTAGATCCAAAACCGCTTGAAGCAAATATAAGCAAGTTAGGGTTACGAGATATCTACACACCTAACTTGAGGGGGAGTGTAGAAAAATAAGTAGTATTAGGGACAAATAAGCCTCAGAGCCCTTAATGGGTTTAATTACCCTTAACGGGTTTTGTTCATCATAGGCTAAATAAGAAATAAAGGGAGCAACTAAATTTGGTTATAAAGTTACTCAACCTTTATTCCTTAATATAGAAAGTTACCGTTTTATTTTCCAACAGCTATTTTTCTTTTATTTTCGCTATATATAGCTCACTGTACAACATCTCAAGATATGCAATATACATCAATTTCTCATCATCTCTTATTCTCTGTTTCATATCACAAAACTATTAATAAGTCAGGCACAAATGCCATCTGATGAATGTAATTTAATATAACTCCCTTGATAGTTGTTTTTTGTTTCCACAATGTTTGCTGGTGCTGTTTGAATAATGAGTTAAGAAATTTGGGCAAGATTCTTTACAATACGAAAATCTGAATAAAATAAAATGTTTTCAATTTTCTTTGGTCATTTGCAATATATTCTTCAGCTAATAATTACTTTCATGCATTATTATTTTTGTAAATAAGGCATGGTCTAATTTTAGGTTCCTTTAATTGTCTATATGGTTGAGTTATAGTTGTGAGTTGGAAACTGACAACTCAATTAGTTAAATCAGTCTCTCTCCGGGAATCAATCTAATGTAATCCATATTATGGACACACAAGATTAAATATTAAGTTCCTATTATGGGAAAATCTATGTTATATATTTAAGTATATAATGTTGGATTTCAAATGTAACCTTTATATTTGAAGATTGTCAAAAATGAAGAATTATCAAGTGATCCCTTTTAAATATAATATAGATTGTACTGTTGCATATATAAATAATAATATACTGTACAATAAGTATCTAATTTTAATTAAATAATAAATAAATAGAACAAAGGTCCTATCAACCTTCTTCTCTCTTTCTCTGTGCAGTCTTGATGTAGATGATTTTTTTTCAAGCACATAAAAAAGGGGGCAGGTATGTGAATATTTTACTGATTCATAAAATATTACAACACAATGCCATAGGAGGTTTTGTATAAATATGCATTTGTGGCAAACCTGACTCCCATAGGGGCCAAACCAAATCTTTACTGCACAACACAAAGAAGAGAGTTTGTTTGTACAAGAGACAAAAAAATGGGGAGAGCACCAAGTTCTGATGACACTAGGTTAAAAAAGGGACCATGGACTTCTGAAGAAGACCAGAAACTCATTGAATACATACAGAAAAACGGCCACGGTAGCTGGAAAGCTCTCCCTAAGCTTGCCGGTCTCTCTCTCTCTCTCTCAATTTCATTTATAATTTCTATTTTCGTCGTTTAAAAAAAAATAGTTGAAAGATGATCTGCTAATATTGATGTTGATGAGGTGTCAATTGTGTCTCTTGTGGATTACTGCTGGTATGTATGTATATATGCCAGATGTTAGCACAATCTACATCAGTATTTTTCATAACAGTTATGTGGCAACACTGCACAATCCATGTATTTGACTCTCTTTTTTTATAGTATCCTGTAGTAGCTTCTTTGAGACTTAAATACCAGTATTCAAACATACCTATAGTATTACTGCATGTACTGGCTAGCTCTTCACCAGAACATACCTGGCAAAGTTGCAATCCTCCAATTATATGATTTATATGTTTTCAGGATGCTGTCATGTCAATTCAAATTAGACAAATTAATATAATTGTAGACATGGAGCATATATTGTTTCATTCTGACGACATACCTGTCTGTGTCTGTCGAACCCAACACCAGGGTTAAATAGATGTGGAAAGAGTTGTAGGTTAAGATGGACTAATTACTTGAGGCCTGATATCAAGAGAGGAAAATTCTCTCCTGAGGAAGAGCAGACTATACTTCACCTTCACTCTGTGCTTGGAAACAAGTAATTATTTGTCTCCATTTCTTTCAGAGTTTCAATTTAATTACATTTCAAGTGGTTAACAACAACAATCAAATATATATTGTTCTGTTACACAAGAATTTATTAGCACGCATATTTTAAGTATTGCACTTTACCAAAAATAAAAATCCATGAAGTTTTCAGTTTTATAAAAATAACAATTATTCACATACTATTAATCTTAATAAAATTTTGAATTATTGCCTAATTAGTGTTTGAATTGCATAGGTGGTCTACAATAGCAACACATCTCCCAGGCCGTACTGACAATGAAATAAAGAACTATTGGAACACTCACATGAAGAAGAAGCTATTCCAGATGGGCATTGACCCGGTAACGCATCGGCCTCGTGTCGACTTGTTCTCTGCCATGCCACAACTCATTGCATTAGCAGGCCTCAACGACATAATGGGGACCCAATTAGACCAATTAGCTAAGCTCCAATCCTTCAATTCTTACCTTAATATACAGCCTTTTACAGCTAATTCCATGAATAATCCCCTAAATAATCCAATCGACCTGTGGAGTAACTCGATTAGATCTCTCGCGAGCAATTTTTCCTTGGTAGATGTGGGGAACACAGAACAACCAAATGAGAACAAAATTTGTGAAAACGTAGTTTCAGCTTCATTGGTTAATTCTCATAATTTGATGAACAGTTCAGCTAGTAATGGTGATGCTTGCAGCTCTGCAAGCTATGAAAAGAGTGTGGTGTCTTCTTCCATCTGGCCTGACAACTTCAGTGAACAAAACTTCTTATCTAATTATGCTTCTTTACAATAGATCGATGCTCGTGTTGTCATTCTATGTTATATATAGTTTGGTGTATTGTTGGAACCTGATACCAATCTCATGTGTGTATCATGTATGTAAGAGCATGCATGTATGGACATGGCTCCTCTTTCTTCAACTTGCTTTTGAACTCCAAATATTATTATTTTTTTCTCTAGTAAAGGGTTATATTTAGTAATAATTTGTATAAAGATCACACTTAATTTTACATTTCACAAAATAAACATGACACACAATGAAAATGCTCCGGACCACAAAGATTACATCTCTTTTTCTTATTATGTAATTCCACTGGCTATCAACTTGACTGAGAATTGTTGGCAGGTCAAGAATAACTATTGCTCAAAATGACAAGAAATTAGACTAAATGTGTCAGCCTTTGATTAAACTTAGACAAGTCGACTTAAAAATGTTGTTCAATAAATGATTATATAGATCCTCTTACAAAGAGAGCGACCAAACAATCCATTTAGTAATTTCTGATTGTTATCAAATGCAATTCTTTTTTACTTTCATTTCAATTTATATTTTAGGAAACCATATTTTTTACATTGACAAACACAATAATAATAATAAAAAATCCAGATCGAAAAGATGCAAGCCAAGATTGAGTGGCCTCAAAGAGAAAATAGCATGCAATTAATGCACGCAACTGAAGGGTGCCAAGAGGCTACAAAATTGAATATTAAATACAAAAAAAAAAGATAAGTTCTTATCAGGCAGTTAAATGGTTGGACCTAAGATATACTCTGTAGGGTCATGTGTAATCATAAGCCATGATAAATTTATTAATAAAAACATCACATAACATATTTAAGTAATAAACAAGCTGACCATGTTTGATTTGTCAAAAATCTGATGTATACATACAAGGAATCGTCATTAGACTAAAACATAATTACTATTTGCTCTAAAATAAGAACGAGTTCCAATATCTTTCTATGGTAGTGGTTGGAAATGATTGCTTTCTGTAAAAGGAACAAACTGCTCCATGCTTAATATACTTTTAAGACATTGTTTTGCACTTAATTATGCTCTTATGAAAGATTGAGGGTCCATAGACAATTATTTCCCAAGAGAGAGAAAAAATAAATACAATTATTTCCCAAAATCCTACTGGTTTCATCAAAGCAGTGTTTGCTCTCATTTAACAAAAATAAAATGCATGAGAACCAGCATGTTTAGTTAACCTTGAAAATTCTCTGCATACAAAGAAACCACAGATTAACACAGAATTCAATTAAAAACAATTTTCCCAGGACAACCATTTCTTCAGAAGTATATATAACAAGTACACCAACTACTGATGATATTTTCTTAAGATAGTAGTCACATTGTGCATCATCAAAGGTCCAACTTTGACAATTAAGCAGTGTTTGCAGTCTTTATCAGTGAAAATTATATGTTCATAGACATACTAAACAATGTTTTTAGCCTTTTGCAAAACAAACTCTCCTAATTCATGGTTTGATGATTTGGTGCAGATGCACAAGACCAACAATCCATAAAAGCAATAAATTGGTAAAGAGCTAACATGTTCTTACCAAGCCAGAGGTGGAAAATGTTCATGTACCAGTTGTGTAATTCCAAGTTGCAAATTTTTCATGGTTTATTCTGGCTGATTTATGTTTGAGAGATTTGGTTAATTACAAGATTGTCAGATTTCTAAATACTTCAGTATTTCAAGCATGATTGTGTTTCTGAATAAGTAAACCTCTAGGCTTTAAAATTTTCTAGGCTTTTAGGAAACTAAAATGCAAGTTTTTGACGTGGATCATTTTTAAGAGACGTGCTGATGCAGCATATAGCAACTACTTAGTTCGTAGTCCTATATATCCTTATTATAATCAGACTACATCAGAAGATCATCCGACAACAAATCACTTCTAAGAAAATGTTCAGTATTTAAATAACATAAATTAATCATGTCATCAGAGTTTCAGATATCAGATGTTTGTGTACATAATCAGTAAGTTTGGTTATCTTTCACATACAGTTTCCATTTATCATGCACATCATTTTGCACACAAATCTTGCAAAATGTTCATTATTAATTGAAGCTTCACAGGAAGGCAATAATCCCCCCTTTAACAATTTCGGTAATATTTCTAAAATCAAATTAAAAAAGCTTTAAAGCCAAATAGCAAGTTTACCTCCTGATAAATGACAGCAAACACTGTTTGGATGAAACCAGTAGGATTGGGACTGAATTACCTCCTGATAATTAAAAAGAATTGGTAGAATTGCCTTTACCAATTCCCTGAAAAAGAGGATAACAAACCCCACAAATCCAATGGAAAAGATGCATTTGTCACATCACATGTAATTTTAATGAGAAGATATAAACTCTTCTAACTGCTTATATTTCAGGGTTAGCAAAGTAACATGGAACTAAACTATATCTCAAAATGGAAAATGTAGAAAATAATTTGCTAATCATTTTATTATATCTTAACATTACTCAAACATGATAGCTCGAAACAATTGTTACCTTCATCAAACACATCAACATCCTCAACTCTTCTCCAACATCACAACAAATTAAACAGTATATAAATTTCCAATCTCCATCCCAAAACACTGGATCTCTAGAAACCTAAACACAACCAAATACAAACGTAAGTAGGAGGAAGAAAAGGACATTTAATCAGACCTCGTCCTCGTGAAGAAGCATGTTAGGTATCCCCTTGCTGATCGGAAACCTCCTCCCGGTTTCAGGGCACACAAGAGCGCCTTCCTCCACGTGCAGCTCGAGAAGCGCGTGGTGGAAACGCCGCAGAAAATCCTCGGAGGTGAGCATGGAGCCGTCGGCTTGCTCAGGAAGGTCACCGTAGTCGAGCGCACGTGCCGCCGCCACCAGCGCCGGCCACTCGATCTTGGGGAAGACGCCGCGGAGGAAGTCGGCGTTGAGGTCTACCTCCTTGGTGACCCACTTGTCAGCTTCTAGCTTGAGAGGGAAGCCATTGGTGACCCCCTTTATGTTGCAAGACAGCATGTTGTGCGTGAGAAGTCTCATTGTATCGGAGGGTAGTATGGTGCTTCGAATGATGAGCTAGCTAGGGTTTTGGAATGGCGGAAGTAGGCGCGAAGCGATAAACGTAAACCCTACTTGGTCGGGGTCTCGGGAAGGGACAGATATCCTCCCAGGTAACCGACTCCAGCAAATTGCAGCGGCCGTCCAGATTAATTGGCCAAACTCAATCCGGTGCCTATTGAGACTGTAAAGGGTCTGTTTTGAGATTCGTGCCATGTTAAATGGGCTGTCCGATCGTAATTTGCTTGAGTCAAGTAACCTGAGGTGATGTGAATTCCTCGGGAAGGGCTTCTCGGTCGACTGCTAGAGGATTCGGATCTAATCATCCAAATTTGTATATAAAACTAGTTTCATCGTTGCAACCTTTTTTTGGAGAATGTTAGTTGGCGTACATTGGTGAGATTCTTTTGTGCTTTTTTCTGTATGGTGGCATTAAAATGTCACTTGACGAGTGATGATATTAAATGCACAGCCCTTTACAAATTTTCTAATGCTACCACTGGTCCACTGCTAGTAATATCTTACAAGTACTATATTGGAAATATTTATTGTTGACGTTATATTGATTTTAATCACCTCCACTACAAGTGTGATGTGGTGAACTGTATCTAGGGTTGCACAAAAAATTCGTAGTTCGTAATTCGATTCGAGTTTGATTCGAAAAAGTTCGTAAAAAGTTCGATTTGAAATTGAGTTCTTTCGAAATTAATTCAAATCAAACTTAGTTCGAACCAAACTCAAACTGGACCTAGTTCGTTCGAAATAGGTTCGCAAACCAAACTTAGTTCGAAATTAACTCAAACGTGAATCGTTGATTTTCACTGATAATGAACTTTAATGCTTTATTTAGGATAATATTTGGATTTGTAATAATTATAAGACTTTGGTGATTGTTCTGTTTTTCTATTGATATTTAAATTGTACTTTAAATACTTTAGATATTTGAAAACTTTGGTGATGTTGCTCATGTTGGCTATTTGGAAAACTTTGGATTCTGTGATTGTACTAAACTTTAATTGATTGTACTAAACTTTGGTGTTTGATATAAATTTTGGTATTTGTAATGAACTTTGATATAAACTTTGGTGTACTGTGTAATTAGAATTTAGAATGCCTGAGTTTTTATTGAAGTGCTATAATTTCAAACTATGGTCCAGCCATAAGTCATAACTCGTAAGTCGTAACAAAGTTCGTAAAGGTTCGAAATTGAGTTCGTAAAAAGTTCGATTCGAAATTGAGTTCGTTCGAAATTAATTCAAACCAAACTTAGTTCGAAATTAATTCAAACCAAACTCAAACCGGGGGTAAGTTCGATTCGTTTCGGTTCATTTGCAGCCCTAACTGTATCACTCTTGGTATGGTTTTTGTAAACTTCTACACCGGAATATTCACATCTGATGCATTTAAGTTCCATACAAAAATGGTAATAGTAAATGTTGAGTTATTGTATTATTCGTGCCACCTCATGTAAAACCCATTCTAGGTAATGCCAGCATGTTGAATTAGCCTATCGGTTTAAGAATTGAAAGCGCAAACTGGAAAACCAAGGACCTATGATAAATACATAGTAATACCAAAATGGATAAATAAGGTCTTTCTTCGGTCGAGCTGACATTGCACTGTATTCTTTCCACAGGAGTTCATCAAAAGTCTATATATAGTTATTGATACGTCCCTTCCCAAAGGGGCCGGGCCGTACTTGGACTCGGTCCAGTAAGGTGCAGGCACGCCTTGTTCCTGGAAAGCAGGCCGTGCGGGGATTGGGTGCTAATCGTGCGGCCCGTCTCGCCTTGAGCGATGCGGGTCGGGATGGCGGACACTCAGGGAGTCGGAGGGGTATTAACGCTCTAACCCTTTTTGATACCTCTCCAGACTCAGAATGTGATAAATGCGATCCCCTTTTCTGGGGGGTTCTTTGCCTTATATAGGGTATGCCCTACTGTAGCGGGGTCTTGTCAGCATTAATGACAAAGACTCGCATACTGTAGAGGGTGTCCGCATATTAGGCTATAAAGTTTGCGTAGTCAGTCTCACGCCGAACCGCAAGGTCGCGTGTTCAACCTTTCTGGGCTGTTCGGCGCGCTAGGCTTTGAGCCTTGTTTTGTTCAGTTCCGGGCGGGCCCTTAAGAGGGCTCGGAGTCTCGGTTTGTGCTTCGCCTCAGGCTGGCCCCAGGAGAGGGTCCGAGTCCTGAGTAATTTCTGACCTCGGGTTGGCCCCGGGAGGGGGTCCGAATCCCGAGTAATTTCTGATCTCGGGTTGGCCCCGGGAGGGGGTCCGAATCCCGAGTAATTTTTGATTTCGGGTTGGCCCCGGGAGGGGGTCCGAATCCCGAGTAATTTCTGGGCCGCGGTCTGTTTTGGGCCTGTTTATTGTGAACTTTGATCTAGAGATGTTTAGTTGGGTCAGGCCTGGGCCTTTTAAGGGCCATTGGCATATGGGCCTATCATTAGCCCCTGAAGCCGGAATGCATCAGTATGATGCTTCCGGGTTTTTACTCTGGTACTGAAGGTGACTTCGGTTCAACTTATAGAAGTTTGTTTTGCCGGTCTCAGCTTGTTTGTTTTCTCGTTCGAGTATTAGCCCCTTAGTTGTACTCAGGTTTTTGCGGGGTATTTGTTTATTATCAGCCCCTGAGTTACTCTTGGGGGTTCCTAGTGTTTGTATTTTGGTCATCATTTTTTTTTTAAAAAAAAAATTCTTGTTCCTGTGACTTTGCATCGTGCGGCTTGTTGATTGCATGTGGTTTATGCCAATTTTGTTTTGCCGCAGTATTTCATGATTTTGTTATTGACGGCCCCCGAGCTGTTCGGGGTTTTTGCGTTTTCAGGATAGTTATAAGTATCCAACTAATTGTGTTGGCATGTTAGATGGCTTTTGGGTAGCCGAGAGCTATGCTCGGTGTACCGCGTCGTCGTATTTTTTTTTTTTTTTTTTTTTTGGCGCGTAACGGAGGGTATGGCGAAAATCATAAGCAGTTATTGATATGAAAAATATTCTTAAATAGCATGAAGCCCAAATATGACATGACATCGAGATCATACAAGGCCTATAGATAAGTAAATATTGAAATCAGACGACGCGCTCGTTATCGGTGTCCTCAAAAAGGTTATCCGCGTGGATTTCTTCTGGAGTGGCGGTATACAGGCTCGGCCCTCCAGAATTGCGGGATAAACATCCAGGGCATTTCCAGAACCGGCGTCGGGGGTCCGCGCGGCCTCGGATGTCGTAGTGTTCGAAGCAGCTCCACTCATAGCACATCCGGCATTTTGCCATCTCGTGCTTGGGCCCCTGATCGTGGCATATGACACACCAACGCAGCTTGGGCTCGAAGTCGACGTCATCATAGATGTTGTTCTCGTCCTCCTTAGTGAATGAGGGTACACCGGCGAGGAGGAGGTCAATAAAGTCGCAGATTTGGAGGTCCTCGTTATGAAGCATCCATTCCAAATCCTCCTCGGAGAATCGTTGGCGGAGGGCCCATCTCTCTGCAGGAGAGAGGACCTGTCGTGGGTTGTAAGAGCGGCGGGGAGCGGGGGGAGGCTGGTCGCGGCTGCTCTGGCCTTGTTCTAGAGGCCTTTTGGGTTTAGAGACTACTCTTTTGATAGGCATCTCGGAGAGTTGTGTTGAGGGAGATGAGGAGTTGTCATTTGAACGCATGGTAAGGTTGGTATTTATAGGCGGGGGCTGTGACCGTGGTCATAAAGAATGTGGGTCCCAGGCTATTTATAGCGTATATCTGTCAACTGCTTGCATTAAATAACGTGGGGTCTCGAGGGATGTTTGTTCGCGTATCGGGAGTGTGCGCGGGATAAAAGTTTGGTCGGCGTGATATGAGAAAGAAAAGACCCGACCATGAAGTTGTTGATTTTTATTCGTTGAATATTGATATATCGGAGCAGTACACATTTCGTACATAAGTTTTCTTAGATAAGATACAACAACAGATACATTTGTTCTAGTGAACTATGATGTGCAGGGCGACTAGTTCCCTGTATACCCGCATGGCTGCCGAGGTGGGACCTGAGGCAGGCGGAAGAGACATTTCCCCTTCGATCTGCTGCACTCCGGGGTCCTTCTCGGCAAGAAGACGGGTGTGATGTCGCTACTTAAGGAGTATTCAGGCGAGGATCTCGTTATCGGAGTCCTCATATACGTTGTCCGCTTCAAGCTCCTCCTTAGTAGCGGTATATAAGGTTGGTCCTCCGTAGTTGAGGTCGATGCAACGGGGGCATCGCCAAAACCGGCGGCGGGGATCTGAGCGGCCTTTGATATCGTAATGATACATGTGGCGCCACTCAAAGCATGTTCGGCATTTGACCATTTCGGTCTTGGGATCTTCCTCACCACACCCGAAGCATGTGCGCAACGACGGCGCCGTGGGTTGGATGGCATTCTCTTCCTCAGGGGTGAATTTTGGGCATGAGCTAAGCTTGAAGTCGAGAAAGTCTCGGACTTGGAGGTTTTCGTGGGTCAGCATCCATTTTAAGTCGGGGTGGGATATGTCTTGTAACAATACCCACCTTTCGCCGTCCGACAGTGTTCGCAGTGGTGGCTACGTGGGGTTAGGCCGGGGGCGATGGGGGGGTGAATTGCGGGGAAGGGTAATATTGAGGCGTCGCTGCTCGGGCTTGTTAACCGAGTCATTCGACGACATTGTGAGGGTGGATGGAGTGGGGATGAGTGTACGGAATGAAGGATCGGTTGATGAGGAATGATCTTCTTACAGCTAAATGGGTCAATATATAGGCAGGGTGGTGCCGTTGGTTATCGTGTCCGGGCCCCACTGGATCATAAAAGCTGGGGCTAAGCGATTTGACTGGACGGGCGTAGGCCTGTCGTTTGACCGGTGTTAATTTCGAAGCGTTTTGGACTTAAGGGACGGTTGTTTCGAGGCATTTCGGGAGTTATTGAGCAGCTATTTCGAGGTATTATTGGTGAGAGATTCGTTATTTCCGGAGCGTTTGAGCTAAATTAAGGGCCATTTGCTGCCGATTGGCTAGTGTTCGGGAAATGTACATGGTTGCATATATGAGGTGCGTGAGTTGGGGTAGAGAGCGTGTTTATGCCGCGAGGGGGCGTCGTAGGACAGTTGTGCCAGTGGATTGACGAGATTTATTCCCTGATTCGGGTTATTTCGAGTCGTGCCTTTTAGGATAAGGGGGAGGTGTTTTCGGTGCCTGTTTTGTCTAGACCATTTAAGTCATGTGACATGAAGTGCTCTGTTTACCGAGATATGTGTTCCCACGATTGTCCTGAGACCGGGGGTATACCTGTCTCGTGTCGGTGTTGTGTGAAGTTTACGTGGTAAACCGACTAATTTCGGGTAACGTGTCCTGGGACATGGGCGCCTTAAATTAGTTGGTTGCCGGTCTGCCCGGGACGGAGTGGTCGCGAGCCAGGCGGCGCCTGTTGGTTAGTGATATGATAAAGTTCCGTTGCGATAGAACTTGCTGCTCGTTGTGGTGAGATGACGGTATAGAAGGCATGTGTGAGGGTTGTGCCTTGGTGTCAAAGTTGCCTTTACACAAATGTGTTGTAGGAAAAGTTTTTCAAAATAAGAAAAGTTACAACAAGAGGTGATGTTATGTGGTTTATAGAGTTTTCCTTCTCAACAAAACACAGTTGTTCATAAGGTTACCCTAATAAAAATAAACACGATCCCCCATGTCGGGGAACAAAAGAGGGAGTAGTAAACGGCCGGCTGGGTGGGTGGGGCGACTTCGCGCAATGCATCAATCGCTGAAACCGCCGTCTGCGGAGGATTCCTCCTCAGGGTCGGTGTCGCCGGACCTGGTGGGGTGATACTGTGGGCCGTCATCATCATCGTCGTCATCGTCATCCTCACGAGTGTCATCCCTGGAGTCGAGGATGGCTGTACATTCCTCGCAGTACCAGTGCTCCAGGCCTGGGATGGGGAACAAGTAGGGTGTCTCCTCGGGCTGGCAGGCTTGGTGGAATCTTTCCCCGCATCGATGGCATCGGGGCATATCAGCCCGATTGCCCGTCTTCCCACATGCCGGGCAAGTGCTGCGGATAACAGGCTTGGGCGCGGGGCGCCGAGGGGGCGCTGCTGGTGGCGCATTGCGACCGGAGTGCGGGCAGCAGGGGCAATGTTCATAGGAGCGCATTTCCACGTCGACCAGGTACTTGATGAAATCTTGCAGCTTGTCATTGGAGCTCGCCATCATCCGATCGAGGTTACTCCTTGGGAAGAAGCGGAGCCAGTTTGCGCGGACTCGGGGAGGTAAGTCTCGGACGCTCGTTGGTCGGCCTGGTTTCGGATTGTTCGCCTCGCCCGTCTCCACTGGTTTCTTCCCTTTGTTATTCCGAGGTTTTGGAGCCATTATTTCAGTACGTTCTTAGGACAGCGACAACTGGGGCTGTGATGTTAGGGGGTTTATATAGGGATCAGCATTGGTGTGCATTTAATGCAGGTGTCCAATAATCATAACTGCGTCTGATCGTTACTGTAGAGAGGGAGACGGCGCGACGCTTCGCTCGTGCCCGCTCAGTTTGTGGAGGAGTTGCGGAGGGATGGGGGGCGGGATCCGAAAAGGCGCGACGCTAGGGTCGCGTCCGGACGCCATCGTGGTATGGGGTAGCTAGGTCGGAACGTCGGGGCGTCTTACTTGCGCCTTCTCAGGGTTTGGAGAAGGGAGGAAAGGGCGCCAAATTTCGAATCGGCACGTCGCATCAAGGTCTTCGGTGCGTACTGTGTAGGCCTTCCTTTCTACGGTTTTCTACGCTGCTGGGTTGAGGCCTATTAGAGTGCGCCAGGTGGGTTGAGGGGCTTCTCGGGGAGAGTTCCGGTTAGCGTTACGACCATGTACTGATGCCTATATAAGGGCGCTCGCGACTGTCTGGGGGCATTGTCATTTGCTGGGTTTTTTGAGCGTTGCGGTAGTCGGTCGGTCACTTGGTTTCGCCCTGTTCGGTTGATTGCTGTCGCGTTTACGTCTTCGGGAAGGTAATTTCTATTTTAAGGTTTTGCAGTTTGTAGTTTTCGCGGGGGTAGGGAAACTACCTCTACCGTCCCCAATTCGGTTGAGAAGTGTATTAGCAAGTAGGGTTAGTTCTTTTTAAGGTTACCGAGCAGCTTTCTCGGTTGACATGGGGAGGTCGTTATCTTATACTTGTCTCTTGCTGGTTTTTTAACTGACCGCCTTGGCCTAACTTAGGTTATTTCTAACTATGACCGGGGGGAGCTCGGGAGGCCGATCTCCAAATTGGGGTCTTCTGGATACTGATTCTTCTAGTCGGGGGGCATCGAGGATGCCGGGTCCTGAAAAAGGTGCCGAAGCTTTGGCCATACTGCGGGCCGAAAGGGAGAAGTCTGCGAGTGGCAACGTGGCGCTTCCTCTTGATGATAAGACCAAACATATATATAATTGCGGTCAAGGTACGTCTGGACAGGTGCGGTTGCCGTTGTCTCCTAGTGATCCTAGGTATCATGCTTCTGAGGATACATTGTCTGTTCAACATTCTACCGAGTCCGGGGGAGCGAGCGAGGCGCAAGGGGATGGTGAGGATGATCTGCATGAGAGTCGTGTCGCCTCTTCGCGGGAGGCTTCCGTCTCCGTGCCTTTGGAGGTGCAGGAGAAAAAGGTTAGTCGTAAGAGTGCTCTGTCCCAGACTCCTGATGGGCCGAAACTCATACCTCGGTCTACTTATCAGCCCGGTATTTTTGATGAAGTGGACCGTCTGTGGCCGTCAATACCTTTGTGTCGTCGTGAAGAATGGTGGCGACAGGTGTTTTATGGTCAGTTGGTGCGCCAGGAGGCGCGGGGTGTTATTACGCTGGGCGTCCTAGATCTCCGAGTACCTACCATCAATGACCGAGCGCACGACTCTGAGAAGGGAATGTGCGTGTACTGGAAGATGCCTAAATGTGGGTTTCAATTACCCTTGTCCGAGTTTTGTCAAACTTTTGTTAAGACTTTGGATATAACACCGTCCCAACTAACTAGCAAGGCTTGGTGTTACGTTACGAGCTTTGATAGACTGTTCTCGGATCATCCAGATAAGTTGGGGGGGTTAAAGCCAACTATGGGTCTGTTCTCGCAATATTTTAGCATGGGTAAGACATCCGAAGATTTCTTGATCCTTAAGCGAAAAGGCCCGCATGCCAAGGTGTTTGACTCCGGCGAAAACAGAATCCTAAGCTTAATAAGATAGATGATTGGAACCGAGGCTGGGTATACCTGTCGCACCCAGACAGAGTTGAGTCGTTAAAAGACGTTCGGGTGACCTGGCGCCAGTTGTGGCGGAAGGGGTCAGTGCCCTCTCTTAGGTTTCCTATGTCCGGAGATGATCGGAGGGCCTTAGGGATTCTTAATGAACTGTGTGGTAGATTTCTAACTTTCATTTCTGTTTTCAGTAGTCTATTAACTATTGATATATATATGTTCGTATGTTGTTTCTTTGGCAGCCAACACGTCTATGGAGTTCGCATTTTCTGGCACCGTTGTAGATCCTCAGCCCGTCGTCCCCCTCGGGGCCGGGAGGGTCCAGGCGGAAGAGGAAGAACGTCTGGTGATCGAGGAGGTGAAGGAGGTCGTGTTAGCGGAGCAGGCACCTCCAGTGGAAGAGAAAAAGGCGTCTCCTCCGAAGGCCCCCAAGAGGCGAGGCGGGGCGAATATGGCAGATAGGGTTAAAAAGATAAGGTCTACGGCCCAGATTAGCCCGGCCGAGAAAGGGAAGAGTCTCGTGGTGGCGAAGGCCTCTGATAGGGCCCCGGCTAACGCGTCGAGGAGGGAAGAGCTCTCCATTATGACGGGAAGTATGGTTGCCCCGAGTGGGCTGGGACCAGTGTCCGGAGTTGAGACTCTTCTTGAGGGGGTCGCTGGGGGTGCTGCTTCGGGGAAGGATGGCGGGGCTGTTGGGAGTCCGAGTGGCGGGTCCGTGCCTCCGGGTGATGACTCAAGTTTTGATTGGGAACTGGAGAGAGGGTCGATTTGGGAGCATCTGTGCCCAGAAAAGGACCCGAACCACTGTGGCCTCTATGTTCCCTTCCTAGGGAAGACCATAGGGGTTTGCAGGAGGCCGCCTACTCTTTCGGGGCCTATACTGGGCTGGAGCCAGCTTACATTCGGCGCCGTATGAGGGAAGACCCGGAGCAGTTTCTGCTGGACTCTTTGGGTCGGCATTTCGAAGCGGGTTGTGTTATGGCGGCGTTGTTGGAGGAACGCTTGCTGGAGGGAGGCAAAACGCGAGCCGCGGATGACATTACCTCCGGGGTGAAGAGTGCCCAAGTCGGGAAGGAGGGTGGTGGGGACCGTTATGAGTCCCTAGAAGAACGCTACAGGGAGGCTTTGAACTATTAGCAGACCCTGCAGAACGATCTTGATGCTCGCGATGAGAAGGTTAGGTGTCTGGAGGAGGAATTGTCCAAGAGGGGCGAAGAAGCTGTTGAGCAAGCCAAGCGGCTGGCGAGTGCTATTGCCGAGGTTGAAGGGTTGAGGGAGGATAAGGCAAGGATGGCCGAGGATTTGGTCTCCGAGAAGGAGAGGGTCGTGCGGGTGGAGAGAATTGTCGAGCAACAACGTGCCGACTTGGAGAGGCTAGCTACGAAGTTGATGGAGGAGTTCTTTAGCAGCGACGGGTTTAGGAGTGCGGCGCTTGTTTGCGTGGAGGATTTTGTGCGCCACTTTGTGTATGGGGAAATGCTGAAGTTGGGGAAACTGTACCCTTTTGCGCCCGAGATGGTGGGGTTCGCCAAGGTCAAGGACGAAGAGGCGCGGCCCAAGGTTCTGAAGGGGTATACGTGGGACAGGGCAATGGATAGGCTGCGGAACCCCGAGGTTGAACTAGTGCCGGGCAAAATAAGTCTATTAAGGGAGAAGCCGGTGGCAATCCCATATTATTGGCGTCTTGTTGCTGCCTGGCCGGACGACATTTGGGTGCGTCCTCTCTCCGAGGCTGATGTTGGCAATGGAGCCGGAACCAGCAACGCGGCTCGTTCTATCGTCCTTTCCTTGGAGGGAAACAATGCGCAGGACCTCGGGGTGGTTATCGAGGAGGAAAAAGACGGCAAGTAAAAGAGGTATGATCTCTGGTTTGCTCCGTTGACGCGTATATGCATGTTCGTTCGGTGTTATCTAATCTGCTGTTTTATGTTTATGCGGGCCTTAGGCAAGGAGTGAGGTGTCGGATCGGGGAGCTGCTGATGGGCGTGTCAAAGTTTTAATTTATTTACCTCGTCCTTTGTTTCTTTTATTCGTAGGACCCCCAAGGTGTTGGGGAAGAACAGATTTGTTGTAACTTTTGTCGGGTAATTTGGTCGAGATTGTTGCTCGACCGCCCGAGTAACATTATGCTTTATGTATGTTCTTGTTTTAGTGTGCTTGTTTGCAGTGTTTTTGTTGTGGTTCCGTAGAATCTCATTATTTACCCGCGACCGCGTAACCCTGTAGGGTAGTTCGATCTCGGGTGGGTTTATTTCGTTCAATTATCGGGAAATTTCAACGGGATTACCTCGTACTCTGTACAATTATTTAGCGTCGTCTTTCGTTATTTATCGATATTTAACTGCCAGTTCGGCTCCTAGTGTTATAAATTTGAAAAGAAAAACAGTTTCATTACCTCGCACAGATTCTTCCCGCCATCTCTTCGGGCTTATAACATTCCCAGGCGTCTTTGTTCGCCTGATAGCGCTTATCTTCCGAGCTGGCGTGCTTGCGGGAGTTCGGGGAGGAGTTTCTGCATTCCTTTAGGTGCCATTATTTTTTGTTTTTGATGGCGTGCTTGCGGGAGTTCGGGCATATTGCTATGCTTGCCGGTTGTTTTGTAGAGCCAGTAGAGATTTCCGTGAGACTTTGTTGTTCAGACATGCTGCCATGCCTTTTAATTGTCTCGCGGTGCCAGTAGAAAATCCTGCGAGACTTGTTGTTTGGGCATGTTGCCATGCCTTTTAATTGTCTCGCGAGGCCAGTAGAATATTCGCGCTCATTCCACAAGACTTTTGTTTGTGCTTATTGGATAAGCAAGCTTGTCGTCTTGCGAAATGACGGAATGTTTATCCGGTTTGTGCGTGTTCGTTGCCCCGTCGGGCTTTCGCTTACGCTGTGTGTCGGGATCCTTGGAGGGATTTTTTCGTCACCCCGCGGGTTTCCGTTATTGTATCTCCCCAAAGCAGGGTTATGCGCGTTCGTTATCCTATTAGGATTTTCGTTTTCTTTTTGCATAACCGTCCCTTTAGTTTCGTGAGTCATGTGCATTCGTTGCTCTTTGCAGAGTTTTCGTTCGCACTTTCGTGACTCGCGCCTGTTTGCGAGTCATGTGCATTCTCTTTGCAGAGTTTTCGTTCGCACTTTTGTGACTCGTGCTTGTAATCTTTTTGAAAGATTGTCTTGGTGCTTCTCTCTTCAGGACCTTTGACCTGAGACTAGCGCGAGTTTTCCTTGCGGGGCGCGTAGCGTGTACTCGTCCGGTCTTTCCACGGCTAGCGCACGTTCGCTGTTACGGAAAAGTTGTTTCGGGCTGTTTTATGCTCTAAGGTCTTTGGTCCGAGCTTGGTATGGTAATTGTTGATGAAGACATTTGTTGCCCATAGGCTTTTATTTCTCTGTTGTAAGAGGCGTTGTTTTATTGCTAAGGCGTTCGTTGCCACTTGGGCTTTCATTTATCCTTTTTTAGTGCAATAATTTCTTTTTATGATCAGTTGTAGGGGGATCCCGACGGCAATTGCGTGCCGTCGGGTCCCGAATTTGTTAGTCAACATCACAAACACCGGGCCGTGCTTATAATATCGCACAGACGCCCTCGACCATGCACGGTCGTTCCCGTGTTGGTGGTTCAAAAGTACCAGGTGCCGGGCCGTGCTTATAGTATCGCACAGACGCCCTCGACCTTACATGGGCATTCCCATGTCGGTCCCAAAAAAGGTACAAAAGATAATGATTACATTTTTACAAGCGGCCTGTCCGCTGCTATGCCTGTTCTACTACCTCCCTCTCTTTTTTTTTAAACATAAAATTTCCGAAGGTGGACGATGTTCCAAGGTCTGGGGAGCATTCGTCCGTCGGGACCTTCGAGTTCATAGGCTCCTTTGCCGCAGGCGCGAATTACCCGGAAGGGGCCTTCCCAATTGGGTTGAAGCTTACCAACATGCTGTCTGGCAGCCTCGACCTTTTTGAGCACTAGTTCACCCGGTTCGAATGCCCGGGGGGACACGCGTTTATCAAAGGCGCGTTTGATCCTTCGTTGGTATTCTGTGGTTCGGGCGCGGGCCTTGTCTCGGAGTTCTTGTGCCAGCTCGAGTTCCGTGGCTCGTGCTTCTGGGTTGCTTTCTGTGGAGTAGGCCGTCATCCTGAGGGAGGGTGCAACGAGTTCGAGAGGCGTGACGGCCTCCATGCCATACACTAGGGAGTACGGTGTTTGTTGCGTGGCTTCGCGGGGAGTGGTTCTGTATGTCCAAAGGATTTCGTCCAGTTTGCTGGGCCAATTCTTCCTATTGGAAGCCACCTTCTTCCTCAATCCATCCAGAATAGTTCTGTTGGTGACTTCGGCCAGACCATTGCTAGCAGGGTGGCTAACCGAAGTAAAGTTGCTGCGGATACCTAGCTTCTCCAGGAAGGACATGGTGACATCTGCATTAAACTGCGTGCCGTTGTCAGAGATCAGTGCGTGGGGTATGCCGAAACGGCATACGATATTCCGCCATATAAAGTTTTTGGCGGCTTCTGCCGTGATATGGGCTAGTGCTTTGGCTTCGACCCACTTTGTGAAGTATTCCACAGCCACTATGATCCATTTCTGTTGCTGGGCGGCCATGGGAAAAGGACCTAGGATGTCGATCCCCCAGAGGTCAAAGGGCCAAGCTCCCGAGATTGTGATCATGTCGTAACCTGGGACGCTGGATAATCGGCAATGGTATTGACACCTTTCGCATTTTCGCGCCATATTGGCCGCGTCTTGCTGCATTGTGGGCCAGTAATATCCTGCGCGCAGGACTCTCTTAGCCAAGGTTTTCGCTCCTTGATGGCTACCACAGAGTCCCTCGTGGACTTCCTCCAGCATTGCCTGAGCATCCTTCTCTCCGATGCACTTAAGCCATGGCCGGGCATATCCCCTTTTGTACAACTGACGGTTGTAGATCGAGTATAAAGGGGCAATCTTCTTCAATCTCCGGGACGCCAGTGGGTCCTCGGGTAGGATCCCCGAAGTGAGGTAGGCCCACATAGGGGCGTACCAGGTATCCTCGGGCTCATTGACAACGTAGGCTTCTTTCGCGCCATCTGAAATACTCGACTCAGGAATATCCATTACTATCACGGGGCGGTCCTTGTCGAGGTTTCCTGCTGCCCCAAGTTTAGAGAGGGCATCGGCTTGACAGTTCTGGTTTCTGGACACATGTTCTATCACCACTTTATCAAACTGTCCCTTTAAAGAATGGAACTGCTCTCGGTATTGCCGCAATCGGTCGTCATGCACACGGCATTCTTCGTTAATTTGCCTAACCGCCAGTTCAGAATCACTATGGAGGTGGACTTGTCGGGCTCCCAGTCCCGCGGCTAACTTGAGGCCCGCTATCATGGCCTCGTACTCGGCAGTGTTATTAGTCACGGGGAACTGGAAGTGGAGTGCGTAGTTGAGTGTTTCTCCTTGTGGGCCTGTGAGAGCAATTCCTGCTCCTGCTCCCTGATGGGAGGAGGCTCCGTCGACATAAAGCGTCCACTTGCCTTCTAATTCATCCGGGGCCCCTGAGTACTCCGCGATAAAGTCCGCGAATACTTGTGATTTGATGGCATTCTGGGGGTGGAACGTAACATCGAATTCCGTTAGTTCAAGCGCCCAAGCTAGCACGCGACCCGAGGAATCGAAGTTCGCGAAAGCCTTCTTCAGGGGCACTCCAGTGTATACTTTGATTGGGTGAATTGGAAGTATGGTCTCAGTTTTCTAGCTGTGTGTACCGAGTCTCGGCATTCCGGAGCACATGGGACACGAAATATATGGGTTGTTGCTCGCGTCCTTCTTCCCGCACTAACGCGGCACTGACCGCATGGTTGGTGGTGGCTAAGTACACAACCAAGGTGTCTCCTTCTATGGGTCTGCTGAGGCAGGGCGGGCTAGCCAGGTGCCCTTTCACTTTGTCGAAAGCCATCGCACATTCCTCTGTCCATTCAAATCTGGCTGACTTACGCATTGCCTTGAAGAAGGGGAAGCAGACATCGCCAGACCGGGCGATGAACCGGTTTAGTGCTGCCAGCCTGCCCGTAAGTGACTGAAGTTCCTTGAGGTTTCGGGGAGGTTTCATGTCTAGGATGGCCTGTGATTTGGACGGGTGTATCTCTATGCCTCTCATGGACACCATAAATCTGAGAAATTTCCCTCCCGTTAGGCCAAAGAAACTCTTCTTAGGATTGAGTTTCATGTCCGCTTGATTGAGTGTAGCGAAGGTCTCGCGCAGATCTCGAACGTGATCCAGGTCGGACATACTCTTGACTAGGAGATCGTCCACATAGGCTTCTACATTCCGACCTATTTGCTCGTGGAACACCTTGTTCACCATTCTTTGGAAGGTAGCCCCTGCGTTCTTCAGACCGAAGGGCATCACGCGGTAACAGTATAACCCGGAGTGGGTTGTGAAGGCAGTTTTATCCTCATCTTCTGGGCACATTCTAATCTGATTGTACCCCGAGAACGCATCCATGAAGCTCAAGAACGCGTGCCCGGAGGTGGAGTCTACTAGTTGGTCGATCTTGGGTAAGGGGAAAGGGTCCATAGGGCATGCCTTGTTCAGGTCGGTGTAATCAATACACATCCTCCACTCTCCATTTGCCTTCCGGACAAGCACAGGATTTGCCAGCCATTCCGGACAAGTCACATTTCTGATGAAACCGGCTCCCAGCAACTTGGCGACTTCAGCCTTGACCGCTGAGCTTCTTTCGGCTCCCATGTTCCTTCTCTTCTGTACTACAGGCTTGGCTCCTGGTTTGACGTGCAACCGGTGCTCGGCTATAGATCCCGGGATTCCAGGCATGTCTGCGGCGGTCCAAGCAAACACTGCCAGGCTTTCCCGGAGGAAGTCAATCAACTTCTTCCTTGCACTTCCTTGGACGGCCTTGCCGATGTTTAGGATTTTACCGTCACCGAGGTCGACCTGGTCAACCTCATCGGCCGGCTCCAGGGATGTCTCCAACTCTTCTTTGTCAGTGGGATCCAAAACCATGGGTGTGTGCGGGGGTAAGAACTCTCTGCTGGATTGCAAGCGTGGGCTAGCGAGACCTGATCTCGCTTTTGCTTTCACGTCCACTTGATGGACCGCCCCTCCTTGTCCTTCGAGGGAAATTTGGTAGCACTCCCGGGCCACCTGTTGCTGCCCGCATTCCTCCCCCACACCGTGGCTGGTAGGGAATTTGATCTTCAAGTGGGGGGAAGATACTATGGCTCCGATTTTGTTCAAAGTGCTCCTACCGATGATTGCATTGTAGGCGGAAGGGGCATCCACGATGAGGAAGTCCACCATAACTTCGGTGGTGCGAGGCAAAGATCCGAATGTCACTTTCAATTGGGCGACCCCTTTCGGCCGGAGGGAATCGCCCGTGAACCCCACTAGTGGTGTTACTTTTCTTCGTGACTCGCCCAGCTGCATTCCCATCTTTTCGAAAGCTGAGAGAAACAGGATATCAGCCGAGCTCCCCGTATCCACGAGGATTCGCTTGACTCCGAACTCTTCTATCTTGAGTCTCAATACTATGGGGTCATCATGAGGCCATATCACGGTGCCAAAGTCTTTCTCGGAAAAGCATATGGCTTCATCCATTCGGGGTCTCTTTCTTTCAAGGGGCCTCTCGATATTCAGTATGGTGGGGTACGGCTTGATGGCGCTTCGGTTATGTTTTTCGGGAGCCGCCACCCTGTGTCCTCCGCTAATCACATTGATTTCTATACTCGGTCGTCTGCCTGATGTCCCTGGTCCTTTTCCCTTGCCCTCTTCGGGCTTGGGTCCCGAGCGCTCACGTTCTTTGTAATCGTCCCGATATGAGGCTTTCTTTCTGTCCTGGACCTCCCCATTGTACTCTTTCGCAAACTTTTGGAAGAACTCTGGCACTATATATTCGATCAACTTTCCTTCCCTGGCCATCCTTTCCAACACGTCTTTCAGCTGGAGGCACTCCCCCGTGGAGTGTCCGTTGAAACGGTGGAACAAGCATCTCGCAGTCCCGTCTTTTTTCTCGAAAATACGCTTGCGTAGCGGCCTTGGGACATCAGGCATGTCTTTTATTACTAGGTACATTTCGCTCCTCTTCTTGATAAAAGGGGCATACCGCACGTAGTGGGGTCGGTAGCCCTCTCTGCCGTCTTCGCGCCGTTCTTCTTGGGTATTTCTCTTTTGTGGTTCTCGTCTTCGAGACGGGCCGCTATCGGGCTGCCGGCCACGCTGCTGCGGTTTTGGGGATCTGGACCGCGGCCTGGCGGACTGGACAGCATCCTCCTCGGCCCGGATGTGCCCTTCGGCAAAAGCCAGGAACTCTGGTAAACTCTTGAATTCTCTTTTTCGGGCATCATACCGGAGAGTGCCCGGTCCTCCTTGCCAAAGCCCATTCAGTATGGCCGCCAGGGCGATGTCCTCACTGTAGTTTCGGACCTCCCTAGAGGCCTTCACGAATCTATTTACGAAGGTCCGAGTTGTTTCTTGGGGTCCCTGAACATACTTCAAAAGGGAGTCACATGTCGCTCGTGGGGGTCGGAGCATGTCGTAGCGGGTTAGGAAAGCTCTCGACAGTTGATCAAAGGTTTTTATCGATCCTTGCCTTAATCTCATGTACCATTCCCAGGCCTCCCCAGTCAAACAAGTGGTGAAAATGCGACACGCAACAGCGTCCGATGCTCCATGCAGTCGGAGCCTTTCGTAGAACCCGTATACAAAGTTCTGAGGGTCCTGGATATCTCCGCTACCTTGAAAACAGGGAAGGCCAGTGGGGTATTTGAAGTCACCCATGGGGGCCTTGTAAAGTTCCGGGGCTAATGGTCCTTCCAAAATATTCGTCGACCCGGAACGAGTCCCTGCTCTCCTCCTCTCCCTCTTAGCTATCTCTTTCTCCACCCCTTTTTTGATCATTGTGTCTATCATCGCCATATTTACTCCTGCCGCCTCCGGTGGGGTGAGTGGTCTTCGTCGCCTCTTAGGGGGTGTTCGGCGACGCTCTTCTCGCGAGTGGCGAGACTGATCGTCTTTCCTCGAGTGGTGGGACTGATCGTCTTTCTTCGAGTGACGAGACCGTTCCTCGGTGTGTTTGGTGGGGCCTTCTCGAGTCCGCTCTGTTCTCGCTCGGCCGGCGCTCCTTCTCGAGCTGGCCGCCGCGGACGAGCCTTCGCTCTCTTGCCGTTCGGCCCCGAAGGATAACCTCCGTCTTGATCCACCAACCTGTCTCGTTTCTCCCTCGCCTATCAGGGTCTCAAGTTCGGGGTCAGGATTGTCAAAATCACCGTCTGTGTTATGTAGACTGGGCTCTGGGTTGTTCGATCCAGGTCCAGCTCGGATCAATTGTACTACGGGCGGTGGGGGGTGAATCATTCGTACCCCGGGTGCTGAGGTGGGAGTTTGGGGATAGTATGGTAGGTTGGGGTCGTCCTGTGGAGGGTATTGTGCTAAGGGGGCAGTTTGGTACTGCGGGTATGGAGAGGCATATTGCGGGTATGGTGGATAGTTGTAAGGAGGTGGATATACATACGGTGGAACATACGGAGAGTGGTATTGGGTGTGGATCATCTGGTTTTGGGTGTTTTGGGGGGCCGACCCGATCGGCCCAGTGGCCTGGGCGGTCACTATGGTCGAATCGATCGGCCTCACGATTGGTGCGGAAACTCCGAGGGATTCCAAGCCCTTCCCTGGTTGGGTGATTGGTACCCTTTCGCGTGGCATACCCAAAGTGCAGATCGGGGGAACCACAGCGCCGTGGGCTTCTTGGCCCATTCTATCGAGGGGATTCTTACTCGTCGCCCCTACACTCGGGTTACCCGGGGGAATTTCCTTCGAAGCTTCTTTGGGTTTTCGGTTCGACCCCACGTTGGTCAGGGGCTTCACCTTCTCAGTTCTTTAGTTAGACCGTTCAGCCCGCTGGGCAATCTCCTCGGGAATGATCTTGCCTATGTCTGTCTGTTTCGTCGCAGAGGTCATCTCGCTCAGTTGAGGCTGGGGGCCCCACGATGGTTGATACGTCCCTTCCCAAAGGGGCCGGGCCGTACTTGGACTCGGTCCAGTAAGGTGCAGGCACGCCCTGTTCCTGGAAAGCAGGCCGTGCGGGGATTGGGTGCTAATCGCGCGGCCCGTCTCGCCTTGAGCGAGGCGGGTCGGGATGGCGGACACGCGGGGAGTCGGAGGGGTATTAACGCTCTAACCCTTTTTGATACCTCTCCAGGCTCCAAGATGTGATAAATGCCATCCCCATTTCTGGGGGGTTCTTTGCCTTATATAGGGTATGCCCTACTGTAGCGGGGTCTTGTCAGCATTAATGACAAAGACTCGCATACTGTTGAGGGTGTCCGCATATTAGGCTATAAAGTTTGCGCAGTCAGTCTCAAGCCGAACCGCAAGGTCGCGTGTTCAACCTTTCTGGGCTGTTCGGCGCGCTAGGCTTTGAGCCTTGTTTTGTTCAGTTCCGGGCGGGCCCTTAAGAGGGCTCGGAGTCTCGGTTTGTGCTTCGCCTCAGGCTGGCCCCAGGAGAGGGTCCGAGTCCTGAGTAATTTCTGATCTCGGGTTGGCCCCGGGGGGGTCCGAATCCCGAGTAATTTCTGATCTCGGGTTGGCCCCGGGAGGGGGTCCGAATCCCGAGTGATTTCTGACTTCGGGTTGGCCCCGGGAGGGGGTCCGAATCCCGAGTAATTTCTGGGCCGCGGTCTGTTTTGGGCCTGTTTATTGTGAACTTTGATCTAGAGATGTTTAGTTGGGTCAGGCCTGGGCCTTTTAAGGGCCATTGGCATATGGGCCTATCAGTTATGTTGATCTCCTATATTACATCAAAAGTATCATAAGAGAGAAGGATATTAGGTAATAATAAAAGGATTAAAATATGTCTTTCATACAACTAAGCTAGCAGTGATTGAACGTGAAAGTAAATTATATTAATATTCCACCATGTAGCATTACAATACACAAAATGTGGCTACAAAAGAGGCGGTTACAGTTTCAGGAGTAGTAATAAGGCCACCTAGGATTGTTACAACAGGTGTAGGCAGACACAAAAAGAGATGGAAAAAAAAGGAAAAGAAAGGAAAAAAGGTGATCCCACGTGCAGGAGAGGTCAGAAGCAAACATAGCTTTTCTACGAGAGGGGCTTGGTGAAGAGAATAGTTCAGAGTTCGGTAAGGTTGGCACGGGCAGAAGGAAAAGGTGTCACAGTTGCTGTTTCATTTCCGTGGAGGTTGGCATGGACACTGTTGGCTGAAGCTGATGTGTCTTGTGTTGTTGGTAGCTGGAGGAGGCTCTGATGGTTCATGCAAATAAGTGTGTTCATGTTCTCTAGGTATTAGAGGCGATTTTAGAGGAGGAGAATTTGGCAGCGTTGTTTCGAGTTTTGTTCGGTCAGTTCCTGTAAGTGTGTATTTGTTTTCAGGGCCTCTAATATGTGGTAGCGGGTTATATTTTCGGTCAGAGTGTTGTGATCAAAGTTGGTTTGGTACAATCTGTCGTGAAGGCTGCGGATTTTGTAGCTGATCAGCTAGATGGTTGGCGACATCTTCCCAGGCTTTCTTTGTCCGAACAAATACGTGAGAGTTCATGTATGTGGAGACATGGTTGTCTCCCACGTAATATGCGTGGATGTAGCGCAATGTCATGCGTGAGGCGATATCTTCTGCTGTAGGGATATTATCCTCAGGAGGAGATGTGAAAGTTTTGTCGGTATCTTGATTGTACCGCGAATGTCGATATCTTGATTAGACTGCGAATGTCGGTATCCTGACTGTATGTTGGGGGCGCATTCGTAGGTCTGAGGTAAGGTTGGTTAGTAGTTCACGTGCAGCTAAGGGTAGTATTGCCATGTTTGTCATGTATGTCTTGGAAGAGAGGAGTGCATGTTGGGAGTGGGACAAAGGTTGGTAGATGAGGGAATATTGTTCTTTGTAAGGGTGTAGGAATGTTGTATATACAGTGGGGGGATTGGATGTAGGTGTTGTGGGAGGTTGTGTGGTAGTTTGATGTTAAATAAGGATGGGGGTGGATTTTTCTGGGTAACTTCTGTAATTTATGGTGTAATGGGCGGGAGGAGTGGTCTAAAGGTGACACTTGTTTGTTTCTATGTTGTTCTGAGGCTGACAAGTGTTGGAGGGGTGAAAAAACTTGGACAAGTGTCTACTGGAGATGAAGGTAAGAAGTAGGTAAATTAGTTTGTATAACGAAATTGTTTTTTTGGGGTTGCTGTAATATATTGGGCCTGGTTCTCTGTTTATCTTTTAATTTTTTCTTTTTCCTTTTGGGCTTCCATGGGTTTATGGAAGAAAGTATTGTGATGTAGCTGATTGGATTTTATTTTAGTTGCCCGAAAAATTTAATGGTCATGCCCATTGCAGAGAGTTTTGAGGCCTCCGAAGTTGACAAAACCTGCTGCAGTTCCCGTCAGTTCCTCTCATTTTTTCTCTTGAGAACCCTTGTAAACCCCAATTATACTACCCCAGAATTGGTCGTCATCTATATACTCAAGCCTCTTGTATGTACAGCATGTAGTGGGAATTTTTCAAAAGAGGGAAATGCGCGTGTGGAATGCAATTCTGATAAAAATGAGAACAGTGAGAATTACGGATAATAGCTCATATTTTGCCCTCTATTAGCCAATATTGGTACAGAAGGTAGTTAGCTTGATTGCATATGTGGTTGATATTTATAGCTTCCATTATGTAATTTGTTTTGTTTCCATCAATGCAATTTTAAACTCAAAAATTTTTTTTAGAACTATAACTATAGTGATTGGATAAGGTTCAAAGAAATTGTACTTGTAGTTGTTGTCTAATAAAAAAAATAAAAAAATAAAGTGATGCGGTGAATGAGAAGGAAGAGGAGGGTAAAATAGAAAGCAAGGAAGTTTTGCGGTAGAAGAAGAGTTCAAATAGAAAATAGGAAATAGGAAATATTATTTTTTTTTGTTGTACACCTGTTGAGAACCTTTTCTATTGGAAGATTACATGGCTAAACATAATTGAGTCTTAACTTATGATTGTGGGGGGTATCATGTGGTGTTAGGCTTGAAACTGACATAAAAATGAATGCATTAGGAGAGAAGAAGAAGAGCTTGCTATAGAACTTTGAGGTTGGTGTTAGCAAAGTTGTAAAAAAAATCATGAAAGCAAAGAAAGGGGAGGAAAAAGAAAGGGTGAGATTGTAAGATGTAAGATGTGAATTTTTTTTAAACGTACCAGCATAATTGATCTACAAATCAAATACTAAGAAAAGTACAAACGCAATTTAACGAAGTTTTCACCTAACCTGGAATTTTGCTCCTTGTCTCTTAGATGATGCTTCCTACGCCGACCGACTTGATTCTTGCTCACTGCACATTAGGGAAACTTAATTGAATTTGAAACTGAAGCCGGTACCAGTCGCAGAGCCTTATTTGTTTGTACTAATGATTGTGATACCTTGTTGAATCAGCACTGGACATTCCCAAATCTGTTAACACTGTTAAAATCACCTTCAATTTTTTTTGGGTGCACTGAACTGACTGAATTTTAGTTGTAGGGACATAATTGCAAAATATGTATGAACCATGCTGAAAACTTATTAAATATCATTGATTTTGGAAATTCCCTTGTCAGAGAGGTTAATTAGTCCTCAAACCATTTCAACAGCGGACTAAATCACAGCAAGAAATTACTGACCTTGAAACGCATAACTATATAGTAATCTCTACCAATTATTTATAAATGATTACTATATTCCTGTTGAGGAATAATTTCTACCAAACGCTATATCTTTATTATAAATGTATATGTATTCCTCAACTATAGTAAATGATTTGTAAATAATTTCTACCAAGTTTTTCTTCCTGTTGGTATCCAAATCATTTATAACTGGACATAATAAATCACTTGGACATAGTTATTCGTGGTAATCATCTATAAATAACTGGACATAGTAATCATTTTGGTACCATATACCCTCGATATAGTAGGCCAAATTAATATGTAGAAATTGCTGACCTTGAAACGAATGACACCGTACAAGCGGGAAGAATCGAAGATAGAGGAGGCGGGAAGGCTAAATCACAGCGAGGAGCTCAGCTCCTGTTCAGAAAAGCGAAAGAGGGAAATGAGCAGCAAGAATGAGGGAAGTGTGAGACCGGTAATCAAAAGAGTGGGAAATACCGACGAGAACCGCAGAAGAGGAAACGCTGAGAGCGGGGAGAGGAACACGTTGCGGGTACCGGCCGCGTGGCAATCGCTGGGGCGAAGGAGCTGACAGCTGCCCCCACAGTCAACAATTCGAGCGGCGCAAGGCGAGACGGTGGTGTGTTTGGGCAAAAATATCGGGCGATATTTTGATGGTTTTGGGCAAAATCGCGGGAGACAGAGAGTGAGCTGTTTAGGCGTGGCTGACGGTAGATGAGGTAAGGGTAAACCGATCTAATGCACTGAGGAAGGATCGGACGGCAGATAAAGGGGAAGGCACTGTTCATCGCTGACGTCAGAACCTATTGGAAATTAAGATATTTATAATATGATCGATCGAATAATTTATGTCAATTTATAGCAAACAGTTGAACGATTTAGAAGAGGGGTTATATACTTATATGACTAAAAGTTTTTTTTTTTTTAAGATTTTGTCAAATAGTTTTCAAAGAAAACAAAACGAAGTCCCGAAATATTTTATTTTACAATCTTTTTTATATAAGGATTAGGCCCAGGTGATAAACCCTTGGGCGTAGGCCCAGGTGAGCGAAGGGCTTCTCGGTCGGGTCAGATCGAATCGGACTGGAGGGGGGACGGGGGAATCCGTATCCTCCCAGGTTACAGACTCAAGCAAATTACAAACCGACGGCCCAGATTAATCACAGCCGGGCCAAAGTCAATCTGGTGCCTACAAAAACTATAGGGGTCCGTTTCGAGATTCGTGCCAAGTTAAAATAACTAATCTGGACCGTCCGTTTGTAATTTGCTTGAGTCAGGTACCTGGGGTGATCCGAATTACGGGGGTTATACTGTACAGTACAAATTATTTTACAATTTTGAAAGGTTAAATGAATTTGATCCTTTTCTCAAACTTCAAAATTCAAATTATAGCGTTCTGCCTGCGTCCCTCACTTCTCATCTGGCGGCAACTCCAGCAATAATTCGCCAGATCTCTTTCTTGCTCATGAGATGAGTAAAGGAAAAGTAAATCCCTCGGCTTCGATCGAATCAATGGAAGAAAGCGGAGGAGAACTAACAGCTACTATTACGCCTCAGATGGCGATTCAATGCGCCAGAGCCTCTCTTCTTCTCTCCTCCCTCCGTCCTCCCACACTTCGCCAGACCGACCTAAATGCCCAGGTAATTAATGGCTCTGTCGATCTTTTTACCCGTTATATATTGTTGCGACTATTGCATCTTGTAAGTGATCTATACATTTTCCCTACTCAAATTTTGATCCTCGCTGAAATATGCTTCCTAATTTCTAACTACTCGAGGAGCAAATATCAATGCATTATGTTGCTTCAATTTTGTACTACTTTTCTTTAACATAAGATCTGACTTCTTTTTGCGCTTGTGTTCTAGTCTTAGTTAGCAAGTTTTCTTTGCTAATTATTAGTGCCTTTTAAACTATTGGAACTTTGAGTTTCGTCGTGAATTTGTCTAATTTGTTTGTTTTGTTCAAGTTATAAAAATATTGGGTTTAGGTGTTAATTACAGCAACTTTTAGTCAGGTGAGATGACTGAAATTACTGTAACTCGCGCTATTTTAGTGAAATAGCCTATTATGACAATATTTTGAGACTTTCAGGAGTATATATCTGCAATTATTAGAAAATTGACAATAATTTATGCAACAGAGAGTGATTTTCTGAGTGTTGTCTAGTAGTTTTTTTATTTTGTCACTATTGATTGGGAAATTTGCAATAAGTTATTATCTTTTCTCAGTTGATAGTTAAAAAAGCTTGCAAACGGTGAATAAAATTATTCTCTCTAGAAAAAGCATAATTCTGAGGGAAACTTGTCCTGTTGTTATATTGAGTTTTATCTGGATTAATCATTTACATTTTTTCTTTTTTTTCAAAAAATAATTTTTTTGTACACTGTCAGTATGAATTAGGAGCAGGAAGACCAAATAGTGTCCTACTTCTGAAAGTCAGTTATTTCATTTCTTTTTTGTACTTTTAGAAGAATCAACTATTTTTAAGTTTAGGCAATTACCAAATTTCCATTACGCATGAAGGCCAGGTTTTGTTTTACTAAAAAAAACTGCATTATTTTTCTAATTAGTGAGTTTATTCTGTATTAGGATATGGTAAACCTTAGGAGACAAGTGGTGGATCTGAGTGCAGAGATATGCAGGCAGCGACAGCAGACAAAGAGATCATCACATCTGGAAAATCTTGAAGCAATTCTGGGCTTTGTGAGTTTTTGTCTGTTTCTCCTTCTCATTGCATTGGAATAGAGAGTGATAATTTTGGTGCCTTTTGAGGAGCTTGAACAGGCATTTAGTTCATGACGTATAAAAGTATTCCATTGGTGTAAATTTGGTCATGGAGCATAATAGTATGTTGATAGTTTTTTTCATATGGTATAGTTCAACAGTCAAATTTCTTGTGGCTAAAGTAAAACTTTTATACTTGTTTGATTTTGTGGAACAATTCATACTATGAGATATACAAGCTTGCAAGTGTAGCATTTTCTTGGATGTGAAGTTGATAATTAGCTAGGTTACAGCATTTGTTTGTTTCTGCTGGAAAGGTTAACAGGTTATTTGCTTGTGGCATTAGCTCAAGTACTGTAAGCATTGTATGCTGTATCATCTATCATGTGGGATTGGCATTCAGATTTCTGCTGGTCAAAACCAAAGAATGTCTACACATATTGTCTTTTGTTGGTTGTTGTGTGTTGTTTTCTACAAGTGGTATGCAATTCATTGTAACTGTAATTGTGATAAAGCAATTAAGCAAACACTCATCTTCTTCTGTCACCTATCTCCAATCTCCATTGCTTAATTATTCATATTAACTCTTCAAGCTGCTGAAGAGTTAATATGCAAACATGTTGTGGTTGACAAGTGCTACCTATTTTGTTTCCTTGGCTTGTCAACTGCTCAACCTTTAGTTCTTCATCTTAAAAAGCCTACACAGCTTGAAATCATACAACAATGTAAGGGTATTTAGGTGTTTACATACTACAACATATATTTTATTCCTTAGTAAGAATTATTATTTAATCCTTGACCCCTTCAGGAAGGACTAATACTTTTCAGAAATCTTTTTTACGATAATTGATATTAAACGATGCATGGAGTAGATCAATTCTTTACCTCTAGTTGATATTAAAGACATTAAAGACAGTCTGTGCGCAGAATGTATTTTTCTGTTTTAAGAACTTCATTAATCCTTCATTTTACACTTAACGAAGCTAAATTATGGAATTCTCTCTAAAAAAGTAACAAAGTGAGTTTGTGCAAAACGTTCGCATACACCATATAATATGTAAAGAGAAGGGATTCACTTACAACATCTTACAACAATTTAGTTTTGTGATTTTCGAAGTCCAAACAGTTTATCCAAACCGTTCAAAATGATATCTATATTAAAATGTGCTTGGAGATCAAATTTTATATTTTTTTGAATTTGTTTTACTATTTATTAAGTATTTTTTACAAAACTGCTGTTTTTCAGTTGTTTATAATTGTCTAAAAACAATAATTTTGTAAAATAATTAATAAATAGTAAAACAAATTCAAAAAAATGTAAAATTTGATTTTCAAGCACAATTTAATATATAGATCATGTTGAACGATTTGAATCGACTGTTTAGACTTTGAAAATTACAAAATCGAATTGTTGTAACATGTAACTTACAAATGTTGTAAGTGGATCCCTCCTCATATGTAAAATTCTAACAAAAGTATATTATATATTGAGTATAAATTAAGGTTTGAAAACTCATTTCTTTACATTAAATGATTAAATAAACTAAAATCCCGCTTGCTTTATTTTGTTTCTTTTGTTGCTTAATTTGGATCCATTTTGTTATTTAGTCTTACAACCTAAACGAAGGATTCTAATAATTAGCTCAATTATTTATATTACAATTGATACTACTAATGGCTTGATAAACTGAAAATTAGATAAATCATAAAAAATAAAAGTGTTAATACTTTCAGAAATATAACACCTTTTCTTTTGGTTATGGTTCCGGTTACCATAGCGATGATACAAAATAGTAGGTTATTAATACAAAATCTTTGGAGCATGCCAGTATTGTGATATACTGATATGGTAAAATGTTGTCTGACTGATCTGATATGGCAATAATGTAGTAGTTTTAGTGCATTATTAATTGCTTTCATAGAAGAAAAGGAATAGATGATGGCAGGATGTTTGACTTCTAGTTTTATCTAGGAGTTTATTAGAACCTTTGAGCTGAAGTTCAGGTTGCGACATCAGAAAGCAGGTCTTATTTTGTTGGATCATGGATGCATCCATTCTACCACATTTGAAATAAACCTCGATCAATTCTGATAGTTAGTATACTACTATAATAATTATAGGCATAGATATCCAACAATATCATCATCATCACACATAACATAAACACAGCATAAAGGTAATTTTTTAAGTCAACAGCTAAATAATAAAACTAGTGATTTACAGCTACAACTAGCAATTATTCTAAACGATGGTTTTCTATATAAGCTCTGCTCTAGGGTTGCATCAATAACTCGGCATGGAAATATCATCTTCACACAGGTCCTCCAGTCCTACCATCAAATCATCACCATCTACCTCTTCACTCACATGCATTATCCTCTCCTCTGCCTGTTAAAACAACATTCACGTCATTCAAAATTTTAATAGGCAAAAAATTTCAAATTGGTTCAGGTTTGTGATCGAGTCCAAGTCCACAATTTCCATCGACAAACTTAATGAGCCAACCCAACAAATGAAATGTTGATTAAGTATAAGACCTTGGTTTCTTGGATGAGTCGGCGATACTGGTCACGGGCCTCAGGATACTGCACCATAGACTTGACTCGAGCTAGGGCTCTCTGCAGTCTAGCTTCTGTTTGTTTTCTTCCTTCCTTCAATACATCATAATCCTCAACTATTTTAGGAGGTTGTTGGCTATTATTGTTCTCACTGCCACTGGAACCATAACCATTCATCAGGCTTGGATTTTCTGATTTTATAGAACGTAGGCCAGTACCTCTCCTCTTCCACCGCAATAACCTCCCCACTGTATTGATTGTCCATCGAATTTCCTTGTACCGCTTCCTCACTTGGTGGCCTCTCACATGAGCCTACAAATTTATTTAAATAATTACTTACTATCATCTCATCATTATATTTCAAGAAGGGGTTCACAATGAGCAAAAGAATGAACAGTACCTGGATCTTGACTATCCTTTGGCGAATTATAAGGAAATCCTTCCTCCCTTTCCACCCGCGAAACTTGTTCTGGATACGAACTGCTGCTGCACCCAAAGGCATATCATGTGGGCCAGCCGCCTTAGTGGCGCTTTTAAAAGTAACAAGTGACAGTGGGTCCTCATTTATGTCATCCTTGGCATTATCCAGTTCAGCCACCTTCTTTCTCTGAAATGATTGTAACCTGAAAACCTGGTTAATTCTTGCGGCAGCTTGAGTCGCGTTTCGAAGGGCACTCAAGGTGTCTTTTAACGACCCAGTTTGAGATGAACTCTCTTCAGAGCTGTCAAAGGAATCAACTCCACCAGGGGGAGTGCATATTTGGTTAGGGTTGGTGATATTGACTTTCAAGTCCTTCAGAGTGAGTGTTGAAAGGTGGCTTGTCAGAGAAGATTCTGCGAGAAAGCCAGCAATGCCCTTGTGGCCATTTGTAGATGCCAGATCTGCAGGTGTTCTTCCATTAGGGAATTCAGGAGTTGGGTCGGTCAGTGCACCTGGATCCGCTCCTAGTGTTTTTAGGGCAACGACTGTTCTCTCCCTAGCATCAAGCAAGTACAAATTTAAAAAACAAAATCAATTATTATTGAACAACCATCTCAAAACACCATTGTGAATTGAAATATTAGTTCTCTACGCTGAATTTCTATCTCCGCTCAAATTTTTAATATAAAAGTTGTTTAAATGCTAGAAGTTGGTTATGTCACTTAATTCTCTTCTGTTTCTTATTGCCTAATATGACCTGATTGAATCATTTGCTTGAATTTCTAGACACTTGGCCTTGATTTTTATTTTTTTATTTTTTGAAGCTGATCTTTAAAAATATATATACATATATGGTCAAAAATCAAAACCTGCCACAGGATGCAGCCCAGTGAAGCGCTGTCCAGCCATGGACATCCCTAAAATTGACACTTACACCAGCGACTACTATTGGCTTCATGGCCCAGTCATAGCCCAGAGCAGCCGCTAGATGAATAACACCTTGCCCCTCTTGACCCAGTTCATTGGGCCCTTTACCCTCTTCGGACACTTTTCGTATAAGCCATGAGTGCAGCTTTTCTTTCATCAACTTTTCAACTAGCCGATCTCTGCCGTCAGTCAATTGCAAGAGATCTGACCACTCATCATCATCAACCAGCAAAGCAGTTATTTTGTTGCATAGATCAGATACATTGGGTTTCTGGACAAATTCACTCGCCGGTTCCACGGCGAGTAATTTCTCTAATCGTATGTGGAGATGCATTTCGTTTATCGAGTTTACAGCAGAAAATTCTGAAGTCTCCATGTCAGACCTGAAAGGGGATGGTTCACGGAACTCGAATTCGCGTACTTCGCTGCAGGCAATACGGTTTGAGCAGGTAATGTAAAATGGCACCCTGCCTGGCTTGTGAGGTGGGACATAGCAACGGAGGGTCCCATCTGAGAGGACCTGAGCTGGCACTTCGTCTTCACCAAACATGCATGACCAGTTGCATTTATCTACTTCCTCCTTTCTTTTCAAGAATGTACCCATGATCAAAACCTGCACAGCATTAGCTCGTAAGTTGCTAAATTAAAGCACGCAAGGATCAATATGCAAATAATCCATTATACCTACCTTAGATTCAGATCCAACATATGCCCAACTTGGTGAGAAGTCAATAATACTAAAAAGCTGGTCTTGGGAAAGAGAAGGGCTCAGTATATCTGTGTCCAAATTATCACTATTAGAGATGGTAATACTAGACTCTCCTACAACATCAGCATCTACACCAACTGTACTCCAGTACAAGTCCGAATTGGATTTTGCACTCAGCTCATCAATCGTTCCCCCAAGCTCTTTACTCATCCATCGAGAGAAGCTGTCATACTTCTTTAAACCGTCAGCTTCTATCTTGAGTAGGTCTAGAGATGATTGTTTCGTAAGAGCGCTGTAAGTCGCATCGTCCCTACAAATCTTGGAGCTGGAGCTGGAGCTGGCCTGGTTGCTCGATCTAACAAGGCAGCCTATATCAGAGTCTCCAAGCTGCATAAAAAGAGGTCCACTCAATAACACAAGGGCAACTAATGCACATGATAACTTATTTTGTGGGAAATATACCTGTGACATGAATGCACTTTCAGCACCATTGTTTTCAGCTTCCTTCAGATTGAGACCAGCAGTGAAAGATTCTTCAGGGGTTAATGCAGTACTATACCCAGAGTTACTGAAAGATTGTTCAAGTACTTCATCCCACGGAGCCAGCTCAGACTCTGTTCGTGAACCACTAACTGTTAGTCCAAAATCGACCCCAGTTTCGGCAAGGACCCTAGATATATCTTGCTGAGAAACTCCATAAAATTCTGAATTAGGGGTCAATGGATTCACTTCCCCATTATAACCTGAAACAAAAGCAAGAGCACTATGAGTCAGCACCACAACAAATAAATTCATTTCAAATCAAGAACAATTTTTTGGTAAAAGATATTAAGGTGTTAACCAACCCTAGCAAATATGAAACATACCCCTAGAAAACATAGTAACTAGTTAACTTTATCCCAAACTTGCCCATCTACTTACAAACATGTCCCAAACTAGCCTTTACTCCCTGGCAATCTCTGCATCCATGAGGGAAAAAAAAGGATGAATTTGGGTACCTTTGTTGAAATTAGGAGAAACTTTATAGTCGATTGTCATATGATAAGGTGCATAAATTTTGACGGTTCAATGTTTTACAGAGAAAGTAAAGAGTAGAAGGGGTATAAATACTGACATTGGTTATATGCAGACACAGAGCGGTTGAAAAGGGAGTTAGCCATCACAGGTCCAGCATCATACTGCCGCATCTCAAGGAAAGGGTGGTGTCCAGCGCCAGCGGTGGCACTGGTTGGGGTGCCTGTTCTTGCTCGCAGGGAATTATCTGCTGCACCGAATTTCTCTTTAGATACACTGGAAACACAAACGGTGCATGACCCAGTCCATGCATCAGTCAATTCTATTCCTTCAAGTCATGCACTACTTGTACTTATTTACATGCAAGCCAGGTACTTTTCTGAAGTGTGTCATTGCACATCTTCTTTTCCATATCCAAATGCTTGTTATGGGTAGTAGGTCAAGGATTTACAAAAACCAGGTTGTACTTACGGCTCTTGTATTTTTATATACTATGGACAGCAGGATAGGCAAGTACAGTGAGGTACTAACAATGAATACCTACAGTTTAAATTTTTTAAAAAAACCCAGAAATGATTAATAGTGCGTCGCAAATATATAATGCAGAAAGAAGTAGAGGGAGCTAAATTTACTTTAGCCCTAAAACAATAAACAGTAGTACCTGATTCTGTATCTTCAAGCTCTGAGGTTTGAGCACTAGTGGGGCTTGCAGCTTCTGCAATTTGCGAAAGCGGCTGGCTTGGACTAGTACTGAAAGAGTTGGAACCCACAGGGCCACTGCTGTTGTTTGCTTCGACTTCTCTAATTCTGCTGTAATTCTGCTTCCCACCCTGTAACCACACAAATGATAGAAACAATATCCTGCTCATCATGGTGAACAACATAATTTTTTTTATAATAAGTCGCTAGTTACAAAATATGTATCTTGTTAATGGGATGTCCACATCTTTTAAAAAATGCAGATACAGATATTATATGTATCCATATCCATATCTGCTTCTGAAAATCAAAAACATATCTTGTATCAGTATCTGCTTATAAACCATATCCATATCTTTATCTGCATCCACAAATATTCAGATAACAGATATCCATATCTGCAAAAATCCAGATACAGATCTGGATGGATAATATCCAATCCATTTTCACCCCACCAAAAGTTACTATTACCTTGACTTCGAGGTAGTGTACCAGTACAATATGTGTGTATTGCCTGAAAAAATTGTATGGATGAATTTAGAACAACAGAATCATATCATAAAAAAGCAACAATGATTATAATGATGATAATAATGGGACTAACTCATCAAGCATCCAGTAAGTACGTCTCTGGAAGGTTTCATTCTCCTCTCCATGGGCATAGTAGCAATGCAGTACATCGACACTTCCATCCTTCATAAAGTACAAATGTTTTAGTGAAACTAGCCAAGCTAATCTTTACTAATTGGAATAATAAGCATATGTATTCTTCACTTGGTAGTTGACCTGACATTATCACTGATAATGACGATAATGATCTTGTCATTAATACTAAAATCCACTCCTTAGGTTCTGAATCACCAAAGAGTACATGCACGCATGAACACAGAATCAAAGTGGTACATTGTGCAATTAAAAACATGAAAGCACAAAATCAAGAAAAATCAAGAAAAATAAAATAAACCAGGGATAAGCGGGAACAGGTAACTACAAGTCACAACAAAAGTACAGACCAACGAAAATGAACATGCATTTCACCAATTATAAATGGTCATCCAAAGAAACATAAGAGTACGGAATAAAAATTAGGGCCTCGTACTTTTAGCTTCTCATGAGCTTCCTTGACTGTCTTTCCGTCTTTCTTCTTTCTCCAGTTGTGGTTATCCCTGCGGAAGTATCTCAACACTTTGCGATCGAATAAGAATAGTGAACCACCTAAAATTTACCAATAAAAGATCAAAATTGGTAACCAAAACAACTAAAAAAAGCCATAAAAGCTCAGAACAGATATCAACAGGGTTCAATACACAGCCTGATCCAGTAGCTTATTTCTGGAGAGTTTACTGATTGCGTTAGCAGGTACAAGTTTCTGTATTTTGCCTTTCTTTTAAGTTTGCGGGGGTAAGCCTTTGAAAGATAAATAACCTAGGAATGAGCAAATGAAAGAGACGTCTAATTGAGAGTCATACTGGGAGGCCTATTAGGAGGCTCTGGAGCAATGCGAAATTTCTTATAATTGCGTAGTATTTCACAAATTTCGGCCGGTCGCAACCACCTAGTCTGAGCATCCTGTAGTATTTGTTCAATATCTGTAAATTAAAATCATATATCAGTGAAAATAACTGAAAATAAAAGCAAGCAGAGGAGATGTATTTATTTACAGAAGAACACCCGTACAATGCTTGCTGGTAAAATAAAGGAGCCCATTCATGCCTAAACCGAACCCAATTTGCCTCAATTAAATTATTAAGTAAGAGGGAAAAAAGTTGCAGTAGGAACAAGTAAAATATTATTAAATTTGGAGCAACAGAGAAAGGGTAGGGTATCATCAACAGAGATCAAGAAGATCAAGAGAAGGAACAATTAATAATAAAAATTGATGTTCAACAGGTAACAAAGAACATAACTAGGGTTTCAGAAAGATTTCACTAAAATAGTACGAAAAACTCAAAATAAAAAATAAAAAAGCTTACTTAGTTGAGGAGTTACTGAGTATCGCCGCATCTCAGCCATAAAACAAACAAAAGGCAAGCAGATCTCAACTCAATCAAGCAGCATGAGAGATGGAAGTTGCTTCTCTTTCTTTGTTTCGGGTCGGTCCAGTCGAAAAGCGAGTCAAAGGAAAAAGAGTCCGTCCCTAATTAATTGTGGAGCGCAAAAACACTAGCTGAACCTTCCTCGAAATATCAGTGATCTGATTGACTGTATGAGAAACTTCAAGGAAAGATCTTGAAGGGGATGAAGAGTGAGAGAATTGGTAGAGAGAGAGAGAGAGAAAACAAAAAGAAAAAGAGCCGCCGATTTGGAATTGGCTTGGGAGTAGGGAGTTGGGACTGGGAATGGGACTGGGACTGGGACGGGTCCGGATCCCCTAAAGTAACTCAATTTTTGGATTTTCGATCGGGACCGTCCGATTCGATTCTGTCGCTCGAGATTGTTTCGGGATTCGAATCCGTCGTTGCGGAATGGATAGTTCGGATCCGAATCGGACGGTTCCGATTTAAAACTCAAAAATTGAGTTACTTCACTGGATCTGAATTCGACTGGGACTGGGTAGGGGTATGCAGTGAGAGAAACAAACAAACACTAGCGATTGACGGATAAAGCGAGAGAGAGAAACTAATAATCTGGGAGGAATTGACGGTATTGCCCTTCCTTAGACTTTATTACTTGCCGATCGTCTGAACACGGAAAACAGATACCTTAACCTGCTCCAGCTGTACCCCACAAACTTCGCTACTTCTTAAACTATTCAGTATATACAAGTATCATGTCCGTACGTTGCAACAGAAACATATTATAAGAACGAAAATAATTTATAAAATGACATATTTTCATAAAAAAAAATTCAGACTACATAACAAATTAACATTCCTTAAATGACATATTAAATGATATATACATGTAAATAACATTCTAAATGACATATATGTTTTATTTTTATCTTTAATATATTTTCATAAAAAAATCTCATACAAAATGGCAATATATAAAAAATAGTAAGAAATGAAGACACAACCAATCAATTATCAATCAATTAAAAAATTTCTTCACATTTAAAAAATGGAAAGAAATCAGGACCAATCAGAAACATAATGTAATTTGCATGTGGCGAGTACGTGTCTAATTAAATTTGAACTTCTACACGTAAAAAATATAAAAAAGATGCATAGAATAAAAAAGGCAGATTAATTTGATTGGATGGCTGATATTCAATCTGAAGTTTTATCTTTTAATCACAATAATTGACAGATCAGGACATCTACGTGCTTAAAAAAAAAATGGAGATTAACATGTTCGACAAACCATACTAATAAATATATATCATGTATATGTATTGCATGATTACAGAAAAAAAATATGTTGAGATGAATTTTCGCTTGTATTGTGAATATATAATTATGAAAATGATTGTTTTTTTGAAAGACTAGTTATCAGTATTAATTCTCTAATTAATAGTTATTAATAATTTATTGATCAATTCTAATAATCTAAAGTATGATAACTGATTAACATATAATAAAAAAAACAAGAATTAAAATTGTATAAGTAAATTAAATTGAAAAAAATCTCATTTAGCCGAATAAATTCTATTAATCATATTAAAAATAATAACAAAAATTATTATAATTTCTTATAACTTAAAGCATTATATTATAATTACAAAATTAAATTAAGAAATTTTATATCATGGTCATTTTGATGAGATTCAGATACAAGTATAATTATAAATTATCTGATGTTGAGTACTAATGCATTTTAATATTTTTTATTTGAAAATGAGGAGATCGTGGAAAAAAAATAATTTAGTCTGATCTAATTGGTTTTTTCTCAAATCTTTAAAAAGGAATGGATCCGAACAACTCGTGAAAATATTCTCCCATCAAGTCTAAAACCTCACTAATTTCCACAGTCACACAGTGTGAGTACTCTCATAACTAGAGTTGAAAAAAAACACTATAGAATCAGCTTCGGCACGGAACGGTACTAGTCGGTTAATTATTTTCTTTCAACCTAATCCAACTCGGGTTCAAATTATTTAACATGGACCTGACTAGACATTTGACACTGCCCGCCTGGGGCTGCCCGTGCCCGGTCCGCCCGTGCCCGGTGCCCGGGGTACCCGTACCCGTGCCCGGGTATAGACGGGTAAACGGGTACGCGGGTACGGGCTTGAAATGGGCAGGGTGGCCTGTTTTGGTGCCAAACCCGGGTGTACCCGTACCCGCCAAACCCGTGCCCGCTGCCCGTCTGCCCGCACCCGCCACGGGTGTACCCGCACCCGCGTACCCGTCAAGTGAATATTGAGATTCGTGCCAATTTAAAAAGAACGGTAGCGCAGGGTGCAGACTGCAGATCAAGTAATTGTAAAAGATTCCCTTTTCATGTGAATATTGAGATTCGTGCCAATTTAAAAAGAACGGTGCAGATCAAGTAATTGTAAAAGATTCCCTTTTGGGTGTAGCGCACTAGCGCAGGGGCCTAGTATTATAATATTATTCGTGTAAAAGTGGATGTGTACGGTGCCTATTGGGTGTAGCGCAGGATCCTCTCCAATATGTGTAAAAGATTCCCTTCACTTTACGGTTTGGGATTAACTCTCACCGCTTTGAGATTCGGCATAACGCAGGGAGCAGTATTATTTGGCTTTGAGATTCGTTCCAAGTTAAAAATAACGGTCCAGATTAAAAATAACGGTCCAGATTAAAAAATTCCTACCGTGCCCGTCCTGCCCGTGCCCGCTGTACCCTTGCCCGTTGTACCCGTTTACCCGCAACGGGCACGGGTTTGAGACGGGCAGGGCGGAGTTTTTAAAAAAAAAACCCGCCTACCCGTGCCCGTTGTACCCGCCAACCCGTTGTACCCGTACCCTTCCTGCCCGCTGCCCGGGACGGGTACGGGTCTGCCCTGCCCGAGGTACCCGTTAGCAGAAGACGACCTGACGAATAGGTCACGGGTCAACCTACCCGATCCATATAGGTTGATTATTTTTTTATTAATAACTTTAAAGTTTATGGATGCAACTAATCTTAATTAATATATAATTAATCTTGAATTTTTTTTATCGATATATGGTTTGGTTTTTTCTTGTCAATATATTATTTATTTATGTATGCAACTTAACTAATTATATATGTACGCAACTTGTATATTCTTATTCATTATAAACAGGTATATTTACATTCAACATTTTCTACTCTTTAATAATTTTATTATTATTTTTTAAATGCATGTGATACTTACGTACTCAAAAAGCATTTCTAACATTTTATTTATTTAAATAGTTAAAACCACTAGAGACGAGTACTGTGCTATGGACAAAGTCTCATCCAAAACCGGACCTAAACCGTCCGATTTGCATCAAAATTCGTACAGACATTTAGATTCAACGAGCTATTTAAATTTATTATGTTTTAAGTATATTTGCACAAATCTCAATACAAATCGGACGTTTAAGTTTGACTTTGGATGAGGCTTTGTCCAAAGCCCTTTGGACAAAATCCAATCCCATATTTCTATATTTAAAGTTCAAACAGTCAATCTGAACCGTTAAACATAATCTTCATATCAAAATATTTTGTAGACCAAATTTTATATTTTATGGTAATTTATTATTTTTTAGACAGGTTGAAAGTTTGGATGGTCAGAAATTCTCAAATCAAGTTATTTTCTACCTATTTAAGAAATAATGAACCTTATAAAAAAATATAAATTTTGATCAGCAAACATTTTCACATGAAAATCATATTGAACGATTCAAATTAACTATTTGAACATTTTTAGTTAATATCGACTATTTCAACTTTCAAAATAAACATATGATCTGGATGGTCAGAATTTTTCAAATCAAGTTATTTTCTACCTATTTAAAAAATAATAAACTTTATAAAAAAAATATAAATTTTGATCAGCAAAACATTTTCACATGAAGATCATATTGAACGGTTCAAATTAACTATTGGAACATTTTAGTTAATATCGACTATTTCAACTTTCAAAATAAACATATGAATCTATAACGCTTCCGGTGTGTAATATGCATATTACCTAGCCTCGCTCTAAAATAATTACTAATAAAGATTTTAAAAACCGAATCGACCAACTAATTCTTTAATGGAAACATTACATATTGAATTTAGCGTTGTCGGTTTGTTGGGTAGTTAAGTTTGAATGTCAATCATGCTCTGACCATATTAAAAAACAATGACGCCATGCTACCTTTTTATTATAAAATGAAAGCTACCGCCTACCAGTACCCAGATTTTCCTTTGCTTCACTAAAATATGTTTACCAACCACCACATGTTTTAATCACCCAATTAAGTGGCTCAAACATTAATTTATGAGTGAGTCTATGCTACTATGCATAGCACGGATTAGTCCGTACTACAAAGTCATATTTTCATTTTAAAAATTTTAATGGTCGATCCGAACTATTCAACGTGATCCCCACATGATTATGTACTTGCAAACTAAATTTTATATTTTTTCGAATTTTTTTACTATATTTTAAGATAGATAGAAAATCACTTGATCTGAAAATTCTGGACCATTCAAAAATAGTGATTTTCTACCTATCTAAAAAAATAGTAAAAAAATTCTAAAAAATAGAAAATTTAGCCCACAAGTATATTCTCATATGAAAATCATGTTGAACGGTTCGGATCGACCGTTATAATTTTGAAAACGAAATATTGATCCATAGTACGGACCAATCCATGCTATGCATAGTACCATAGACTCACTCAATTTATTTTCGTCTACACACTAAACTTTTGTTTATCGACTTAAATGTATCCTAACTCCATATTAATTAGTGAAAACTGTATTAATTTTTCAGTAAATTAATGTTTAATCAAAGATCTTAAATATGCATTAAGTAATTTCTTGGAACTAATATTTTTTTTTTGTTTTTAAGTTCGTAATTCATTTTGTTTTTATAGCACGTCTAACTTAAACAATTAGTTAAAGTATTGCCCTCTGAATTAAATGTCATATGTTTATAATTCAATGCAGAACTTTAATTATCATCTTATTCTAAAAAAAATGCTTGTTAAATGTCATATTGAGTTTTTATTGAGTTCAATTTAAGCCCGTTCCGCCAGAGACAGATACGCTCCATATTAACTTGAATGCTTGGGCAGTTGGGACTTGAGATATATATATATATATATATAGATGGGCTATTGTGCTTCGCGAAGTAAATGGAGGGGTTTACTTCGGGCCATCTTTTTATTTTTGAAAATTCAAACAACGGATCCGAACAATGGATCAGCGATTTGCCACACTTTTGGATTTGCCACACTTTGAAAATCGCTGATCCGATGGTCCAGAAAATTTTACTGTTTTTTACTGTTCACAATGGATCAGCGATTTTCAAAGTGGCTTAATAAATAGTAAAAAAATTCCAAAAAATGTAAAATTTAGTCTCCAAGCACATTTCAATATTTAGAACATGTTGAACGGTTCGGATCGGTTGTTTGGATTTTCAAAAATGAAAATATGATCCGAAGTAAACCCCCCATTTACTTCGCGAAGCACAATAACCCATCTCTCTATATATATATATTGCCTTTAATTAGTAAAATTTGCATAATTATAACAAGATACTTTCAATGTCAAATTTGATATATATATATATGCTTGTGTAGGAAAGATGAGATGTGTCCTAGGCAATACATTAAAAACAAGTTGCAGTGCTTGACAAGTATAAAAGTAAATTAAGAATGAAATTCTATATATTCTAAAAATAATTACCTATTACAATGATGAGAACTATATATATATAGAAGTTGACTAATATCAAAACATTTGTTCCGGAGCCATGGTGCAACCAATTGGTTTTCTGATTTTTAAAGTCCAAACGGTCAAATCCAAACAGTTAGATGTATTCTCTATATGAAAATGTGCTTGGAGACCAAATTTTACATTTTTTGGAAACTTTTTACTATTTATTAAATCAGTTTTAAATCGCTGTTTTAATAAACAGCGAAACATTTCTGGATCATTGAAAACAGCGATTTTAAAACTGACTTAATAAATAGTAAAAAAATTCAAAAAAAATGTAAAATTTGGTCTACAAACACATTTTAATATAAATTGAATATTGAATGGTTTAGATCGACTGTTTGAACTTTGAAAATGTAAAAACCGAAGCGTTTGTTCCATGACCTAGGAACAAACGTTTTGATATTAGCCAACCTCTATATATATATATATATATATACACAGATAATATAGCATAATATTCCGCACATATACTACCTGCCTCAACTAGCTCCATGATCAAACCCTCTGTTTGTTGCTCAATTCTAATCACCAATGTCCTTCAAAAACAACACCGGTTAGCTAAAACAACAACATATATGCTCGGCTTTATCTTTCTCTTTCACCTGAACTTTCAATTAAGATTGCTCTATTCTATCCATACTTGTGCAATTTCAGTATCTCTCTCTTCCATCAAAATGGAGGTTTTGTAGGTACAAGAGGTGGTTGCAATTGTGACAAGAATCAAAGTAATTTTTTTCAACAACCAGACCCAACTTTTGCAACTACAACAAGCGCCATTAATGGGACAAAAATGTGTGAAATTGCTCCAACTATGGGAAAATCAAGCTCATGTAAAGAAAGAACTAGCAAAAGAGAAAGAGGAAAAGCTCATCTAAAGAATCAGTAAATTACTTAACCACCATTTAACGGAGAAAAAACTTTAATTGATTTAAATGTCATTTAATTGCATTTATAAAAGATTGCTTCCAATTTACATAAACAAATTACAATTATAGACTCTTAAGTAATTAATTTATATACTTGAGGAAGACATTCTGCTACTCTCAACCACTCAAGCTTCCTCTAGTCCTACTCACAGTTGTACCGAACCAGTGCAATCGGTGTCATGGCCAGCCACTGGTAGAAAAATTGATGTTACACTAATTTGCTTGACGCTATCTTCTATCGATATTTGGAAATTCAAAAAACATTACATGTAATACCACTACCATGCCTTCACTAAAGATGCTAGCGAGCAAAACCTGTTTGTCTCAGTTTTCAGACTATATGCAGATTGAGAAGAAACCGATCCATTAAGAAAAAGAGAAACAAATTTATGCAAGTGGTACTTTTTATGAAGGTACCACAGTTTTGGTCAGCATTGTAATATTTTGCCATTATCCAATATTGAGATAAAAATCAAGCACAAATTAGTCTCACATGAATTCTCCTGGCATTTGCCACAAAACCAATAACACTGATATGGTAGAATTTGTCAGTGGTACTAGAAAAAGCCTGTCAAGTTGAGTGTAACTGAATGTCTAACTCAAGACTTAGGAGCTAGTTGACTGTACTTAGTTCATGATTAACGTAGTCATATATTAGCATGACTGCAATGTTGTTATTAATTCCTGACAAAGCAAATTATTTCATATTTCTAGTCTATAGCATTTCTTTTCAGAGTAGAACTAGGGTGTTCTTAAGCTCCAAGTCCCTTTGTGAGCTTAATTCAAAAACCTATTGAATTGGATTCAAACAATGCATCCAAACCGTTGAAATCGATCTACTTCACGAGTGATGCGTTTACATGTCAAATTTATAAATTTTCGAACTAATTTAGTATAAAGTCAAGCAGTAAAATAAAGATGGTTTATAAGTTAATTTTAATGTGTTCATTTTTTCATCATTTTTTGACCGCTTGACTTTATATTAAATTAGTTTGAAAATTTATAAATTTGACATGTAAACTCATCACTCGTGAAGTAGATCGGTTTCAATGGTTTGAATGCGTTGCTTGAAGCCAATCCAATGGGTTTTTGAGTTAAGCTCACAAAGAGACTTGGTGAGCTTAAGAACACCCTAGTTCTACTCTTCTTTTCATATTATTTTTGCAATTAATGGTAGGCAGTCTATAGCACATCTTTTGGCACCTGGAAGGGAGCCTTTCTGGTGTCCATTAACATGTCGGAAATTAGATAAATTTTTTTTTCTCCTGCTTACAGATTTTAAATAATTGTGCATAGAATACCTTAAAAGCTAACATTGTTGGACAGCACCTATTTGACATTGTAGCCGAAGTCTTTCATAGAATCATAGCTAAACATTGTTTATACAACACCTCTTAGACACCAGAGCACTGTAAGTTTGGTAACTTATGCAGACTTCATGTATTCTTGTTACTCCATTTCGCTCCTTACAAAAAGTAAAAATGTTTTCTTCAATTACTTTCAACCATATGGAAGTAATATTTCCTAGAAATTATTTGTGATAATTAAGCAAAACTTTTGTATTGCATGTTCTGTAATTTTCTGTTAAACAAATTCGACGTCTCGTAATCACATTTTGTGAAACAAAAAACCAACACATATTCAACCTCAAAATTTTACTACTTCATTCCATAAGAAAGTTTACTCTGCTCACAAGCTGATTGAACCTTCCTACAGTACGGACGTGAATTTCATCCAAAAGAATATATGCTTTTAACTTGTATAGTTGAGATGAAGAGTTATTACTAGGGTCAATAGATGGAAAAGAAAATTAAAAGCAAAGGAAAATATAGACCAAAAAATTAAAAGTAGGTTAAAGATAAATATTAATGAAGAGATTAGCTGAGATAAGAAACAAACTATGATGCTGAAATACACAAGCAATGGTATTCAAGTGACGGCGCAGCCATGCACACCTCCTTTCTCCTTGCCTCCTTCACACTCATAGAGCCTAGAAAATCAGCTCACCTTGTTATGAAACCCTAAAATGCCTTCCAGTTCTATATATAACAAAACATTTCAAATCACAACCGTTGAACAATAGGCCAGATGAGTGCCATGTGTCCAAAGCCGAAACCGAAATTTGATTAATGCCAATTGTTTTACAAAAATCACTAATGCACTCAAATTTTCTTATTTGCACCTGGTCTAATCCAAATCCAGAATAGATAGTTGGATAATTGCCAACTGTTTGGTAAGACCATTTCCACTTTTAATTAGCATTCGCATCTGGTTTAACCAAAATAAAATAGATAGTTGTGATTCAACCAGTTCTTTTATGCACTTAAATTGCTTTTTTAATTCAATAACAACAACAACAACAACCAAGCCTTTAGTCCTAAACAAGTTGGGGTAGGCTAGAAATGAAATCCAATCGGAGTCACAATATATTGTTGGGATTATTGCCAATTGTTATCTAAAACCATTTGTGACAGTCAAATTTCTTGTAAGGCACCTGGTTCGACCCAAAAAGCAAAATATATTGTTTTGGATTACGTACTACCGATTGTTTTATAAAATTAGAAATGCACTCAATTTTTTGTTTGCACCTGGTCCTGATCCAAGACCAGAATATACTGCTGCATTTACTGCTGATTGTTTTATAAACCCACTGATGCACTCAAATTTCATGTTCACACCTTATCGATTCAGAAGTGGAATATCTTAATTGCTGGGTTTATTGCCAGTTGTTTCTGATGCACTCAAATTTCTTGATTGCACTCGGTCCATACTATTGTTATATCTCAGTAGTGAATTTATGGGATAAATATATTTGGTCTTAATAAAGTACATTCATGATAATATCAAGTCAAATGTACTAATTAAACTTATGACTAATTAGGATGAAAAGTTTCTAAAGTACATACATGCATGAGATCAAGTCAAATATACTAACTAATCTCATGCTTATTATAGGAAGAGAAAGTATTACTGCAATATCTGTTCACAGACTGGATGCTGAATCCATATGTAGTACCTATAACAACAAAGCAAGAAGATATTAAGCTAGTGAACATACACTAAAACGATGATAAACAGAAATGTCATGTGTATTCAAAATTGGGTCTATTCATTCATGTTCATGAAGCGAAGATGAGACGAGCAATGACTGAATTTCTCCTTTCCCTTCAAAATTTCAAACATGTACTGAAGCTTGACAAAAAATAAATGATACAACAAAGGGATATATGTTTGTAATGGCATTCTTTAGTTACCCTGAACTGTAACATACATTTACGAGAAGAAAAGGGAGCAAGATTGTTTGGGAAAAAAATCTGAACCGGACAAATTAATTGGAAGGGTACTTCCAGTATAGGGCCTAAAAGGAAGGCTATTGTACAACCAAAATCTTGCCTTAATTTAAGCTACAGACTGGGTAACTAGACCTGTTCAAAAGCAGCACATTCATACAGAGACATTGTTACCCTAGCACGAATTTACTCGGAAGCATTTGATGTGGTACAAATTTCATGCAGAAGAAGAACATAACACTCTTTTAAGTTCTATATTTTCAGGAAAAAAATGGAAATCAGGAGTCATCCTTTTTTTGTTTTTAGTGTATTATTGAAGTCGATGATGAACACTCATCAGAATTATTAGAAGGGAGTTCTTTGTTTTCTAGGACAAATTGATTAAGTTTTTTGACAACTACAATTGCATATGCATAAGATCACATCCCAATATTACAACAATTAAATACGCTTCAAAACCAAATAGGGATCAGCAATCTTCAGAAACTATTGATTAATGTAATAACCGATCAAGTACTATATGGTGCCTAAGAAAGAACAAAAAGAAAACAAGAGTTTTATGGGAAAACAATTGATCAAACACAAGGAAGAGTACAATAGCCAAATCATTCAGTCATGACAGCACACCCTACAACTCGGCCAGCTTGAGACAGCATTGGTCTGGCATCCTGCCATTCCAGGGGCAATCTCGTCACTTCACAAAACCGAGTCGAGTTCAGCTTCACAACAGAATATGCACGAGATTGGGTATCAAACTTGAGCGTCAGTCCACCAATAAGGTACAGTCGCCGCTTGGACCCAACAAGACAAGCTCCAAAAGGTCTCAATGGACGGCCATGGTCTGGCAGAAAAAAAGCAAGGCACGAGCACAAAATATCGAATTCTCTTTGACAGTTTCTTCATCAAAGACATATAGCATTTCATCGATCACAGATGAAAGCCCAAAATTGATATATGGGTCAGTGTTCTCTAAAACTTGCCATTGATATTCCACTATACTAAATATAATATGTGTGTATTGCGTAGTGCTAGGTTCTTTCCTGCCAATAACATAAAACTGTTCCCCACGGGGCAGACCGAAGCATCCTACAAGAGGAAATGACATTGGAGGTAGATGGTCCCATCTGAGAAAAAAAATGGAGTATTTAGTAAAATATATCCAATTATTTAACGGGATAGCACATTAAACTGAACAATACACTTAAAAAAAATTCTCATGACAAGAGAAGAATATATTGCAAAAATCTAGAAAGAAAAGACTATATAGGACAGAAGAAGCAGACCTGTCAGTGCAAGGGTCATAAACTTCAGCATCACTAAAGCCTAAAGGATATGCAAGGTCGTGCCCTCCGGCCACATAAACCTTGCCTGATATAGCCGCACAAGCAAGACCAAGCCGGGCTCTTCCCATCCTGGCTGCCATGTACCATTCCTTCTTGAAAGGGTCAAACACCAATACGTCACTCAACACCTCCTGATCATTTATAGAAGACAAAGTTTGCCCTCCTATCATTAGGAACTTGTTGCACACTGTTACACACGAGAACCCAATGATTCCATTGCATAGATTGGAACCCCTAGTGGGCATATCTGGAAGTGGGACCCATCTGTCAGCTTCAGTATCATAGGCCTCTCACCTGCTACCATTAGCAGTGGAGACAAATATCCAATTACCACACCATCCTGCTAGGGCTTTTAATCGAGCATATTCCTCGCTTCTGATTGTATCTCTCCATTTCTTGGAAACACACTCAAGGAGACCATGATATCCATGTGAAATCCTTGCCAAGCATCTCAAGGCCAGGTCATCAGGCAATCCTGGGATTAATGCTTCATGTTGCAGACTGTGAATCAAATCAGTGTACTACAACTACAGTTGTTATTTATTGTAGCAATGCAATAACAACAAATAAATCAGCTGTTTACTATGAATAGAAATTTTATTAGGATCAGAGTCAGACTAATTTCAATAGGAAAAAAAACAACTAGCAAACTTCAACATCTGAGGCTGATCTGAACTGGACAGTGCCCAACCTAACCTGAATTAATCAAGCCCCAAATTTACAACACCAGAATGACTGAAATCAGATTTGATGACCTCATCAACGTCGATCCTATCCATTTATCGCCTCTAAATAATTTATATATTTTTTTATCAATTACGTACAAATGTATGTATCCTAAGAGGAAAGGTTAAACAAAATGGAATGTGGAATAGAAGCATTTTGCTACGAGGGGGATTGCACTGCAGTAAGAAAGAAAGATAAATAACATTACAAGTTCTCTTCAATTGTCGCCATGGGATGGGAGAGTGACCGAGCTCCGCTGCTTCTCTCACCTTCCTCTTGGCGCTGCAAATTTCGGTGAAGAGAGAGAAATGGACGAGAGAGAGAGATGGATCGGTGGTACTCTCTTTCTACGGCTCTCCTCCTTTCTTTCTATCAAAAGGAAAGGAGGGTCGGATTTGATTTGGGCTTTGTGGTCCAAATTTACAATTAAGGCCCATCCATATCCATACCATTTTAACAATAAGGAGAATTCAGAAACTTTTTTATTTTTAGAAAATAAAAAATTAAAATGTCACAAACATATTTATTATTTTTTCCTCCAAAAATAGTAAGGACTGAATATTTGATTTGGTACACTCTAGAAACAGTGGCGAATCCACGTTCAATGAATGGGGGTCAATTGACCCCCATTTATTTTCAATTTTTTTTGTATTTGTACCTTATTTTAATATTGTTAAACTAAAATATTATGGATAGTGTGAAATTGACCCCCATTGGTAGTATAAATTTTTTATATGCTTGACCCCCCATTCACGTTTGAACCTCATAGTTTGAAAGTCTGGCTCTGCCCCTGTCTAGAAAGTACCGAAAATTTAATTCGGTACACTCCCGTTACAACACCACACCAAACGATTGCACCATTTATGCTTATCACATCCTATACCAAATCGAATTTATGAATGCATATTCATACTGGACTTCGGTTATTTACCAACGGTATCATTGCCCTTTTATTGCCAAAGAATTCTAGTGTAGACTCAGGGTGAGGCTCTGAAATGGAATCAAGAAAGCGAAAATGAAGTATCATGGTTTTGGAGAGGAAATTTTTTTTTTTATATCCTCAATAACATAAGAGAATACTTTTTACATATAATTTTTTAAGGACAGGGTTACAAAGGTCCTATTTATATTATGAGAAGGGATTTAATTACACTATTTTATGTTGACACATCTTGACATTATATGTTTATAAGTCATTTTTGCGATTTCAAAATTCAAACAGTCAATTTGAACCGTTCAACATGATCTCCATATTAAAATGTACTTGGAGACCGAATTTTACATTTTTTGGAAATTATTTACTATATTTTTATAATTTTGAAAATCGTTGTTTTTCAATGGTCCAGAATTGTCTGAAAACAACTTTTTGTACACATCTTAATAAATACTAAAAAATCCAAAAAATATAAAATTTGGTCTCCAAGCACATTTTAATATGGAGATCATGTTGAACGGTTCAGATCAATTGCTTGGACTTTAAAATTGCAAAAATAACTTATAAATATATAGCGTTAAGATGTGTCACTATAAAAAGTGTAATTAGATCCCTCCTCAATGACATAAGGGCTCAAAATGTTTGAGGTATTGTTTAGGAATTTGTTAAATTTGAAAAACTGTAAGAAATTTATAATTAGATTATTACACTCTGTACTTCTATTTCAAACTTTCGTAATGTTAAATTTCTCTATTATAAGATTTTGTTTTTGTATTTTATAATATTAACCCAACAACAATATAGAAGACCGAATTATTTACAAATACACATATACACAAATAATAAATGTTAGAATCATTAATTTTACTAATATAAAAACATAAATAAAACATACAAATAATTATTTTTAATAAAACTATTGAGAAAAAATATATTAAATCTAATAAACAGAAAAAAAAAATCTCAAATAAAGAGGTGTATCAGATCTAATATCTGATCCAGCAAGAAGGGATCCGAATCTGCTGAAATCCGAAATCGGTTACTGTTCACCCTGAAATCCCTGCAATCCGAATCTAGCCGTCGAACTGTTTCGAGATGCGTTCTAAAAAAAAATTCTATAGTTGGATTCGGATTGCAGGGATTTCAGAGATTCTGTTCATTAGTTTCGAAATTTCAGCTGATTTATTTCCAGCAAGAAGTGTACCTGATATTTGATTCAGTTACCTTCATTTTTCGAATATGCAGTGCAACAAGTGGTGTTATACTGTGACAAAGGGTGTACCGAATCAAATTTTCAGTACCACTGAGATATATCGAACCAAATATCTGATCCTTGCTTTTGTGAAATTTTAAAATTTTATTTTCTAAAAGGTCAAAAAAATATTCAATGCAGATGAGCTGTCATGCATTTATAATTCATTCGCTTATTAGGTTAAACGGAAAATGGACCAAGTCTGTCCGGCCTAACATATGTCACATGTGCATTACTCCATTGTCCAAGTCTAAGAACTAAGATGAACCCGATCCGTAATCGTCTCCAGTTCCTATTGCTTAGCTTATTATACTCAAGAGAAGAGAGAGCTCCAGACCGGAGAGGATTGAAAAGGTCGATTCCCTTTCTTCGCCTTCAAACTGACGCGCACGTTTGACTCTCACCTCAGCCACTGGGATCCGACCTTCCCTCACGCATCACAGGAAACACCAATTTTATCCAACCTATTCTTTCCACGAAATCTATTTGATTACTCTCACGCTTTCATTTGATACAAAATTTTCTTTGGTGTGACACCTCTAGCACCACTTCGGCACCCAAATTCCTTCCGCGCTTGGCGCGGAGGCGCGGTACTTTCTCATTCAGTTCCGTTCCCTCGATCTCAATATTTTTCGCTTACAACATGAACATAATCGTGCCATACACTGCAGCTTTCCAATAGTGTCCCCATGTATCTAATCTACATATACCGGGTTCATCCAAACAACTAACTGGCCTGATTTGATTATAAATGAGATGATCCGTTCGTTCATCCTCTCTCTTTCTTTTGACGCTAAATTTAAAACGCTCCTCTTAATTATCTCTATCATTCATCAATCTCATTCCCCTCCATTATCCTCAATACAAGTTAGAGAAAGGAGCTACCAGCAAACTTTAATTTTTATTTTGCAATAATAAGATGTCGGTGGTGTCGGCATTGGCAAAATATAAGCTGGTTTTCCTCGGTGATCAATCCGTCGGGAAGACGAGTATCATCACCAGATTTATGTATGATAAATTTGATACCACATATCAGGTAATTATTTTTATAGTCTTTGCCTTTCGTTGATTTCTCAGTTATATATCTCTTCTTGAATTCTGAATTGTTTATTTATTTCAATTAAGAACATAAGGACTGATTTCATTTTAATGGACTCAAAACGCTTCTTTTCTAAAAACAATCTCCAATTTTAGAGACATACTGCACAACAAATAAGATCTCAACTTTTAATCCAGATAAAATGTTTTAAGGATTCTTGGTTGACATGAATTTTCTATTTAAGAAATTTGGCACCGACAATGCATGATCAGTACTCTTTATAACAGTATTGATAACATTTAGCATGTTCTTTTGTTTCAAAATTATATAGCTGATTCAAGTAAAAGATTTAAGGCTGAATTCTTGATCTATTTGTTGCTGAATTAAGCCATTGATAATTGTTTTGTCAAACTATCAGGCTACAATAGGCATTGATTTCTTGTCAAAAACAATGTACTTGGAAGATTGTACAGTTCGTCTACAGCTCTGGTATCAACTTCTTCCTTTTCTCATATCATTAATTCATTTCAATAATGTGCATATTTTTCAAGATCTCATAATCAAAATAAATTGAAATTTTAAGGGATACTGCTGGACAAGAAAGATTTAGAAGTCTGATTCCCAGTTACATCAGAGACTCTTCTGTTGCTGTCATTGTATTTGATGTATCTAGTAAGTTTTAATTCTCTTTCTCAGACTGGTATACCAGCTACCATCCCAAATGCTTAAAACTCAAAACTATGCAACTGCACTCAATTTTAACTCAATTTTTTATTGTTAAGTTGTGCAAAAGAGGAAAAAATAAATAAAAAAATAATGACCATCTGACACAGCCTGATGAACTGTGATCTGAACAGTGTTGAAATCGAAGTATGCCGATGAATATAAAAAAATTGAAAACAGTTGTTGGCAGATATATCTACACATAATTTCATATCGATCATTCTGTACCAGTAATTGTTTTGTTTTATTTAGGTTAATCTTGTTGTCATCTTATTGTAGATAGGCCGTCTTTTGTGAACACCGCAAAGTGGATTGAGGAGGTGAGGACGGAGCGAGGTGGTGATGTGATCATAGTTCTAGTGGGAAACAAAACTGATCTTGTTGACAAAAGGTAACATAACTACGTACGCGCGTTTGTGATTAACCAAATTGTTAGCATACAGATACAAATAATCACAACTACGTACGCGCGTACTGTTATCCTTGAACATTAATGAATAACTGCGCGCAATAATTAAACTGATCTGTTGTCATTAATCAGGCAAGTGTCAACTGAAGAAGGGGAATCAAAGGCCCGTGAATGTGGCGTGATGTTCATTGAAACGAGCGCTAAAGCAGGATTTAATATCAAGGTTAAAAATTAAGTTCATTTAATTTGTATCCCAGATAGCTCTTAAGTTAATCTAGGTCTAGTCATCAACAACCCGTCGAAGCATGTCTGACAAATTTGAAGTTATATATTTCAGCCATTGTTCCGGAAGATTGCGTCAGCTTTGCCGGGAATGGAGACCCTGTCTTCAGCCAAACAAGAAGAGCTGGTTGATGTCAATCTCAAGCCAAGTTCTGCCTCGTCTCAGTCGCAGCAGCAATCAGGCGGCTGTGCTTGCTAGATATTTCATTTCTATAAAACAAACAAATTATGATTACCAGATCAAATAGATATCGAGTAACTCATTTCATAGCTAAGAGAGTTTTTGCATGCCTTGTTCGGTAGACATGCTTGAGGGTAATCCAAAGGCAGAGTAAACTGTTCTGCATGATCATCGACTGATAAAATTGCGAGAAAGTGGCCCCATTATATCATCTGATTGATACTCTTTGTAGTTCTTCAAGTTCTCTCTTCTTGTAAACATGTCTCTTTTTGTTTGTGTAGCTCAAGTGTTTTGTGATATGTTAAATTTTTTCTACCATATACAGTTTTGAAGTTTTAATTAATTGTTTTATACTCTGTACAAGAAAGATAGCCTGATCATTTATTTTTGAAGAAGAAATGTGGAGGTCACGCCTCCGGATTATTTATTATTGTTATGATACCCATGATGCATGTAGAAATAATTAATTGTTCCACCAAAGTTTTGAAGTTTCATTCGTTTATTGGTAGGAGAAGTTGTTCATCAGTCTTTCAGATTTTCATTTTGTGACCTGTTGAGGTTTATATATATATAGAGTTGGGCTACGGTATTTCATGAATAAATGCGAGTGTTTTACTTCATGTTTATATCATTAATTTTAAAGTTTAAAACGTCGATCCAAACTGTTCAAGTTGATCTCCATATATATATATATATATATATATGTAGAGAGAGCCGGGCTATGGTGAGTTTTGAATTAAGAGGTCATTTTTACTTCACGCTCATATTTACATTTTGAAACTCCAAACAACCAATCCGAACTGCTTAACATGTTCTCCATATTGAAATGTGCTTGGAGACTAAATTTTACATTTTTTTTGGAATTTTTTTACTATTTATTAAGCCACTTTGAAAATCGCTGATCCGGTGGTCCAGAAATTTTTACTGTTCACAGTGGCTTAATAAATAGTAAAAAATTCCAAAAAATGCAAAATTTAGTTTTCAAGCACATTTCAATATTTAGAATATGTTAAGTTGTTCGGATCAGTTATTTGAATTTTCATATTAAAATATGATGTAAAGTAAAACATTATTTTACTTCACAACTCACCATAGTCTATGAATGTATATATGGGTCAAACCAAATTGCCATTAACTTGTTCTCTTCCGTTGATGCCAAAGTAGGCGTTGGACCACAATATTTTTTATAGCAGTGACATGGAAAATTGGGAACCATTCGCCTACACAAAACACAATTAAGTCACTCTCACAATATATATCCTACATTTTTATTAATATCCAAAATTTAATACAAATTAATAAATATACCCACGTTAGTTGGATTTTTATAAAAATCTTCAAACCGGTAATTAAATGACTGGTCTTCTTTTTTTCTCCACCGGCTATTAAATGGAGAGCAGGTTGGGTCCGATGCCCATCAGACTCAAATTTGGGTCTGATGGGTTTCGGGACCGTCCAATCTGCTTTCAGATTCGTGCGCACGAATTTTCAAGCAGACACGAAAGTTTAGACGCGAATCTTAAAGTAGATCGGACGGTCATCGAACCTATCGAACTCAATTGAGTCCGATGGGCATCGGACCCAAATTGACCTCCATTAAATGACTGGTTCTCTATTTTTTTTTTTTTGCTGTTTTAGATTCTGTAAAAAGGAGAAAATAAGAAAATTAGTGAGAGCCGAAGGCTGAATGGAAATAGCGGCGCACTTTTTGTGTGTTTCATCTCTTTAAACCATTATCTTATCCTAAGACGTGATTCACATGCGAAGCGACTGTGTGTAATTTTAATTTAATTTAATAGGGAGATTAATTTTCTCAGTTCAAGTTGGTCACACATATTCAAGTAGACGACCCACACTAGAGAAGGAGAAGAGAGAAAGAGAAGCAATATCAATGGAGGTCTCACTCTCATCTCTTCCCAAATCAGTATCAGCATCACCCCTTCTCTCCCGCCCACGTTGCCTCGTTAAACCCCTGTGTAGTCTCGGGGCTCCATTTCCCAAAATACCCCTCCGCTCTTTCTCCTTCTCGCTCTCCTCCACTAGTATTAGCACTAGGCCCCCGCTCCACTCCAACCCTCTTTTAACCAACTTCGCCTCTCTCTCGCTCTCTACCACCGCCGTGTCTGCTGGGGGCGGCGGAGGAGATGCACTGCCCGGAGGAGGAGGAAGCGGCGGAGGTGGTGGGGCTGACGGCGGCGGCGAGTCCCAGACAAAATCAATTGCGTTGGAAGAGGCTTTGTCTCAGAGTTCGGACGTGATTGTTCTCTATGTTGGAGTAATTCTAATTCACCCCTCCAACCTTAATTAATTTAGCTATATATATAGATAGCTCTTTCCTAGCTAGGTTCTTCGTTTAGATTGAGTTTCCACATTTAGCCTACCAGTAATTTTCTCATCATTGTCCTTTTATTTGGTTTTATTACCAATTTTTTAATGTTGAGAAGCACGGGTTTAATTTGGAGTATTAGTACCAACATCTTGACCCACATTTTCATGCCATAGTTAATTAGCCATGCTGATGCTGTGCCCTTGTTCAATCGAACTTTTGGCTACGGTAGTACCCTTGTAATTATAAGATGCTTTAGGAGTTCAAAACAGTAAATTATACATTTGGGGATCAAAACAAGAAATTGTACATTATCTGTAAAGAGCTGAAATTATGATTTTATGTCCATTTCTTTCCTTCAATTTTATGTGGTTTTCTTTTGGAAATAGGGGATGACATGCGGTGGATGTGCTGCTAGTGTTAAGAGGATATTGGAAAGTCAAGTGAGCAATGTTTTGTTTTTTTTTGTTATCATTTCATCTATTTTACTTTACTGTTATTTATTTCTTTTATGTTACTTGGAAAGTGATTCTCTATTTTACTGTTATTTATTTCTTAACATATGTGTATGTTGTATTGTTGTGCAGCCTCAAGTTTCAACGGCGACAGTATACCTAGAGAATGAGACAGCTGTTGTGTGGCCTGTTGAAGAGGTGAAGTCGGCAGAAGACTGGCAAAAGCAGCTGGGAGAGCAACTCGCAAATCACCTCTCCACTTGTGGATTCAAATCCCATCTCCGTGGTTTGTGCTTTTAGTTAGTAAAATTCAAATTAAATATATTACATGTACCTCCCCCCCTACCTGTTAAACATTAGCCATACCCGTACTACATGTACTTGTTAAGGTTAATGGGTAATGGAGCAATAACAGTATACAGGTTATACTGTCGGTAATTATATTTGTAGTTTGCTTCTTACCTGAAGCTCCCTTGGAAGGAGTTATGATTAGGGGACTGCCAATTGAGTCTCTACCAATTAGGTTCAGTACTTTTTTAATGAACTGCTATGTTTGGGTACTAGTGCCGCTTTGGCTACTATTACTATATTGCTTTCTTTGCTCTTTTTTTTTGTGTATTTCGCTGCATGACTGAGGGTATATTTAAGGTTAACATGGTTGGGGATTGATTTTGAAATTAGGGGCTAATTGAGGCAAAATAAGATTGAGTTCAGGCTTAATTGCAGAATTTGAGTTTAGAAGCTATTATTAGACAAACTTATATTAAAATGTGACCTGATTCAGTATTTCTGTTTATTTTAGGAGAGGAGAATAAATCTGCATAGTTTTTACTCCGGGTGTTATAGTAAGGTGAATTTTCTACTTTATTAGCTTTTTATTGGCAACTGGCAAATATGTGCTGATTTGAGAATAACGACATCTAATTTGCTTTGGTCGTCTTCACATTTTTTGAAGTTATTTTCAAATGATATTGTAATACTCAGCCTTATGAGAAACAATTTTTATCAGTTGGCTCCTTTCAGTACCGAACACTAAATTAGAACAGTTAACATTGGAGCAAATTTTTATCGAATGTTTTTCGTCTTGTTGTCTTTGTCGCTTCTCTGGTGTAAGATTATATTCGCGTGTATGCTTAATGATATATCACCGGAACCGAAGAGAATGGTTATTTATCACTTTAACTCGATCTTTCCACAAAACTTTGCATATCTTATAGTTATTTGGTATTTCAAATAACAATGAAATGTCGGGCTTAACTGCAAAAAATCCATATGAATTTAAAGTTTCTCATAAGGTTTTGACAGTTTTATTGCAGGCAATTTTGTTCGAGTTAATAGCATTTCACAGAGGTGACAGAGCTCAGTTTTTACTTTATATTTTACAAAACTTTGTAGTTGGAATAAACCTGTGTGTCACATTTAATAATTTGGACTTTGAAGTGATTGTTATTTAGGCATGAACTTTAGTTAATTTTGGAGTGTGGCTACTTATTGTTATTGTTTTTCTCATTCTCCTTGCTATTTTTATTTGCTATCTGTAAATGGTAGGTTAATATAATTAAAAAGAAACAAGAGTGAAGTCAATAGGAAGCACGGCATAACAATAAATAAGAAAAATAGCAAATTTCCATGTAAAAAAAATTAATTTTAGAATTAATTTTGTATAAATGTAATATTTTTTAATTTTAATTTTGTATAAAGTCAAGTGGTAAAAAAATATTTAAAAAATGAATGCACTAAAATTAATTTATAAATCTTTTAATTTTGACCGCTTGACTTTATACTAAATTCATTTGAAAGTTTAAAATTTTCGTATGTAGATACATCACTCGTAAGGTAAGGTAGATGAGTTTTAACGGTTCGGATTTATCGTTTGAAGTCAATCCAATAGATTTTAGAGTTGAGTTCACAATGAAACTTGGTGACTTAAGAATACTCTAGTTCTTGAATGAATCGTCTTTTAATTTGTTACTCCTATAAAAATATTACTTATAAGAAATTGTTTGCAATTTCTTTTTATTTTAGAAAAAATCATGCCATCAAACATCTCAGCAAAAAATAATGCACCTCATTTTTGGAGTTTAATAAAGGATCATGTCCATCATCGGACTATTGAGGTTGTTGGGGGAATTTTGTTAAAATTTAAGAAAGGAAAGGGTTGAAAGTGACTAGGTAATTATAAAACTATGAAGGGTGGTATCTGAAAGATTTGACTTGAATGTCGGCCAGTGGAATAGTGGATCCGGTGCATGGATGGATCGATATTTCCAGAAAGAAATAGATTGGGGTTGTGGCCTCGAATTCCAATCTTAATTTCCCAATTACAACTAACCAGCCGACCCCTTTGCTCAAACCCTAGCTAGACTATCTCTTTCGCAAACGCATACGCAAAACCCCTTCCTTACCTTTTCTCTCCTCTCCACCTTCACCTTGCACGAAAGCGAAGAAAGAAGAACAAGAAACAAGATGTCGCACTTCGGTCGATCAGGTCCCCCAGAGATTAAAGACTCCTATTCTCTTCTCGTCCTCAACCTCACTTTTCGTATGCACCTTTTACCAACTTAATCTAATCATCTCACTTCCTTTTTTTTAACCTTATAGTTTTGTTTTAAGTTTCATAATTATAATCAAGAGTCTTGTTTTAGGAACCTCCGCTGATGACCTCTATCCCCTCTTTGATCGCTACGGCGAAGTCGTTGATATTTACATACCTCGAAATCGAAGGTACATGTGACTGCTCTTTTCTCTGAAATCAACAAATCCATGCCAATTTTTTAATATTACTGGATTTGCATTTACCTATGCAATCAAATTGAGAAAAACTAAGATTAGAGGATTTGTTTTTGTGTAGGACCGGAGATTCACGAGGCTTTGGCTTTGTGAGGTACAAATATTTTGAAGATGCACACAAAGCAGTCGACAGACTTGATGGTACCAAGCTTTGTAAAATTCAACTTTATTAATTAACCCATCAGATGTTCCCCCGTGTTCAAAGTGTCTTGCCTTTCAAATGTACCTGCGGAATTGTTATATTCTAATGGCTTACTATCACGTCTGTTTCTTGTTTTAAGGTAAAATGGTTGATGGTAGAGCTATGATGGTGCAATTTGCAAAATATGGTCCCAATGCTGAAAGGATGTAAGTTTATTTACAAATATTACTGTCAAGTTCGAAAACTATGCAGTTGTCTCCACAAAACATAGCATTATTTACATACATCCCAGTAAAGTCAGAATTGTTACAAAAGTGCCTTTAATGCATGGGGAGTGTCACCTACACTGCTTTTCTACATTTTATTAGGAATGAAAAATACAAACTATCTGCCTCCATTTCTCATCTTTCTAGAGAGATCTGAAATGTAGTTGCAAATCTTTTAATGAATTGGGGAGTCCCGGTTGTAGTCTATATGCATTTTTGTATTTTCTAGGGATTTGTTGTGATATTTCCATGTGTTTTCTTGCTGTGATGCAAAGTTTTTAGGCCTTGTTAGTTACTTAATAATATATAGCAACTATTTGAACTTTTTCTGTCGTTGTTCGTTTTGTTATATCTATTTGTAGTCACAAAGGAAGAGTTGTTGAAAAAATGGATAAGTCAAAGGGACGATCTAGAAGTCGCAGCCCTAGGAGGAGGTTAGTCTTTTTCTCCTTTCTTCTGTGCTATTTACTCTCTACCTAACAAGACCACTGGTACTGGTACTAGACTAGGAAAGGAATTTACCAAGTATAGATCATGTTTTATTTTTAACTGCTACCAGTAGAATCTCAGTTAATCTTATCGATCTCATGTTAATATATTGATTATAATGATATTAGAGCATGTAAATAACTTTGGGTTCAGTGTTTTTGAAGGCTATAGCCCAATCACTTCTTGTAAGGTTGAGGGTTCAGGAATGTAGATGGTCTAGCTTTTAATATTTTTTTTTTCAGCTCTGATGTTTATAAAGCACACAGCATAGCTTAGTCCTTCAAGTTCTGCATTTGTATTTTTTTACTACTTGTATTGTCTATTTGTCTTTCATTGAACTAGCATCTGCTACCCCATTTGCCTTGCTACTTTTGGGGGAAATTTCAGGTAAAAACAGTTGTAAATAAGCTTTTTACACTTGAAGAAGTATAACTGTAATTGCTACTTTAAAGCTTGTGTTTATTTCAGAATATTTTTTCAATTGACAAGGCAAATTGAATTTGCATAATATAATAAATGCATGACGCAAATTCACCATTCTATGGTGGTCGGTGATTATTGCAGGGATGACTACAGAGATCAGGATTACAGGAGGCGGAGCCGCAGCCGAAGCCGGAGCCGGAGTCCGAGCCCGAGCCGGAGCAGAGGGCGGGACAGAGACCGGGATTACCGCCGCCGTAGCCGTAGCCCTAGCCCTAGCCGTAGTCGTAGTCGTTCTCCTGTTGGTGACTACAAGCGCCGTAGCAAGTATAGGTACTCTTTCTTCATCTTGTTTTTTATTTTTATTTTGGTATGATTTATTTATCTTAATTTCTCGGTCTTTCTAGTTGGCCCGTGTCAGGTTGACTTGTGTTGGTGGCTTATTGGATTGTTTGGATCATAGATTCATTAAATGAGATTTTCTGGTTGTGCTTTTTCATATTTTATTATTTTTTTAAATTTTTTTTTTGCAGTGAATCACCAGATAGGCGGAGTTTAAGTAGGAGCAGGAGCAGGTCCCCTCCACGTAAGGCCTCTCCACCTCCAATTCGTGATGCATCTCGTTCTCCTCCTCGCAGCACCTCTCCATGATTTGCTTCAGTAGCTTCCTTGATGAGGTTACTTCCCCTCGCTCTTTCTTTTACTCTTCTTATTTCTCCACCATGTTCTGATATGATAAATTGTTTTCCTTTTGACAGGAGCATATCTTTGTTGACCTAGATTCACTCTGGTCTGTCGGAACTCTTGTAGGCTAATAGTGGTGGTTGCTGTGTCTGTGGTCTTCCCTTTTTAAAGGTCTAAAACCTTACTACATATGAAACTTTGATCTACTAAGAACATTGTATTTGTTTGTTTGGCCTTATGATATACACTTTATTATTTGTATTGAAACTTTTTTTTATTGCTGGCTCGGACAACTCTTTTATTTTAAATGATTCCATGGACCTTTTTAGTGGTTGCTGTTGAAGAGTTGCTGAGAGTTGATTTTATCAGAGTAAGATGCAGATATGAATGATGTTATGCTGTGGTGCTGATGATGATTATGTTGATGTTGTTGATGATGATTTGATGATGATTTGAAGTTATATGATGATGCAGATGCTTCTGCTGTCCCCAAATCTTGCACCCATTACCATTAGTGAGGTTCTACGGCTGCATGCTATCTTTTTATTAATCAGTGTTTTGTTTTCTTTTCCTTTTTTGTGTTGCTAAATACGTTACATCTCAATGACTGACTGCTAGGTTTTCACAGAAAAATCTTTCTTTGCATTCATGCTGCACAACTACATGCTTGCACTGACACTTCACGTGTAAAGTTGCATGTAATTGTTTGTTGATGGAAGTTGCAACCGATATGTGTTAGTACATTGTTGGCTTTGCCTTTTTTAAAATTTTAGGGAACCAATAAAAAAAAGGTTCCTAGTGAGAGCAGAGAGCATGTACAAATGATATCAGTAGATATCGAAGAAACATAATTGTTATTTTGATACAATCTACAATCCCTAACAATCTTTTCCCCTAATTCGGCCGGTTACTTGATATCCAGAGGTGCCGGAAGGTCAGCTGTGAGTTGCCAGTAGCACTCCACTGCTCCGTGATGTATCTATCAAGTAAGACATCGGGGAAGATCCAATTCCAATTGGTACTTCTGACTGCTGAGGTTGAGAATTAATGTCCATGGGCCATGACAGCATGCATATAGGTATGAGACATCGGAGTGTGTCCGGCAGTTAGTTTTTTGAGCAATTTGTACTGCCGTCATTGGATGCCTTATCTCTTAATGATTTTCCTTAATTTTTGACCCAGAACAGAACAATGTGCTCCAATAGTCCGATCTTTAGTAAATACACAATGTGTTACTCTAAAGCCTAAATTAATTAGCGCTTGTCATTTCAAATGTTTTGCTGATGAATTGCCAATTTTACTCTTAAGCAGTATGATTTTGTTGCTTTTCTAAACCAAATTACCATGTATAGTATCACATGTTCTGAAATGACTGATACTTCGCAGAAACTTTTTATTTGTCTATGCCGTATTTTTTTTAAATTAACACTAAAATCTGAGTTTTCAAATGTGACAACACTTCTTACCTATGTTGCATGGATACGGGTACGGATATCGTATCGGATACGGCAATATGGCAATTTTTAAAAATCTAGAATACGATATGCCTAATATATATATTATTTTTATTATTTTAATTATGATATTTAAATGAAGAGTGAGCCTATGGTGCTATGCATAGCACGGATGGGGTCCGTGCTACGGCTCAAAATTTGACTTTTTAAAATCCTAACGGTTGATCCAACCGTTCAATGTGATAATCATATGAATATGTACTTGCAAGCTAAATTTTATATTTTTTCGAAGTTTTTTACTATTTTTTTAGATAGGTAGAAAAATCAGTGTTTTCTGAAAATTCTGGACCATCAAAATTCTACCTATCTAAAAAAATAGTAAAAAAATTCGAAAAAATATAAAATTTAGTTTGCAAGTACATATTCATATGATTATCACATTGAACGGTTGGATCGACCGTTAGAATTTTAAAAAGTCAAATTTTGAGCCGTAGCACGGACCCCATCCGTGCTATGCATAGCACCATAGCCTCACTCTTAAATGAATCATAATCATAATTAAACCAAACTTCCACAGTTCATTAAGAAAAATAATTTAGAAAAAAAAATGAGTAAAATGGAGATGTTCATAAAGGTAGAAATGGAGAAGAGAAGAAACAAGACTAAAAGGAGAAAGAAACAACGAAATTAAAGGTGAGAATAATTCTCTGCATTTCTATTCCATTGTTTGTACAGCTCTTAGTGATGCCTCTTTTAACTCCGTTGGATCTAAATTCTAAATTCACTGCATGTAGTTACATACCAAAGGTACTACAGTGAATTTGTCGAGAAATTAAACATTACTAACTTTAAAAGAATCTTTGATATTTATATATAGTGCGGAACATAACACTGAGAAGTGAATTGGACGGATATCAAATGAATATTATTTCACACAAAAAAATTACAAATTTGGCGTATCGCTAACGTATCTCATGTATGGGGCGTGTTCGCTGCGTTTCAGTCCGTATCGTTGACTGTATCGGGTGGTGTAGGATACGCCACGTAAGCCGATACGCATCGGTGCCGATACGCCAGTTGACGTATCTGATACATATCAGTGCAATATTGGATGTGTATCGGTATCCGATACGTATCCGATACGGATACAGGACCTTATATAGAGTATCTGAGTAACATAGCTTCTTACAATCAGCTCGATCGAATTTTTATTTTTCCTAAGAATGAGACAAGTTTAACATATGCCCTCCCAAACATAATGATTTGTTGTCTTTAAAATTGAGTAAAATTTGTGAGTTTTTTTTAATTTAGGAAGGTAGAAATGATATTATGAATTTGAGAAAAAAAAATGTACGTAATTTCTTTGATTTTCAAAGGATATACGTGAAAACAAAAATAAAGACCGAAGGCAGATATTCAGGCAATCTTGAATGCATACGTTCCGATTCACTATCTCATCATACTTTGTAAAATTTCCTTCTGATACTCCAAACGCATAAAGTTAGATTTGCCGCTTAAATGCATTTAAAACCAAATACAGTGTTATTCTTTTAAAAAACAAAATATATAAACAAAAAACTTATTTGTCGTATTTTCCTTGAATAACAATTTCAAACAAGTTCGGTGTTATCCAAAATAACGCTAAAAAATATTATGTTCCATATATAGATAAAAGTTCCAGTTTGGCTTTTGTATTAGGTCGGGGTACTCGTATGATTGTATTTTTCATGAGGCCAAAGAGCATTTTACTTCTTAAAATACAGAGTGCTCTAAGGGGTTGAGTCCCAGTTAGCAAAAATCTCATAAAAATCAACAGGCTAGAATAAATTCACATAGGAACTTTGTGCTTTGCCCCTAAACAAGTATTCACATTAACTATTATAACTTAATTTAAGTACACAAGTTTAATAGCATCATTAATGAAACTACAACCCAAGCACATTAACTTAAAGAGGCACAACACGTAAACACAATAATAGAACAGGAAATTTTGTTACTAGTAAAAAAATTAGATCCTGGATCTATAACCACAAGAAAACAAGGGCTACTCATGTCCGCTTAGGGGGCACATATTGCACGTTGTTATCAGCACATACTGTCTGAAATTGTAGGAAAAAAAAAAACAATTAGAACATCAAATCAGCTAGTTTCAATTGTAAACTCTGTTCACTTAAACCCTGTTTGGATGGAGAGTAGAGGAAGGGATGGAAGGGGAAGGAAAGAAAATCTCGTGACTAATTCTTGTTTGGTTGGATGTTTAATAGAAGAGTAAGATTAATGGATGTTACTCTTTTAACCTCCTTTTACCTCGTAAACTTTTATTTTGTTAATATTCAAATTGGGGTGTAACGGAGGTAAACAAGATGAACCAAACAAGAGAAGCTTTTCTTTTTATAAGTCTACTTTAGTTAAAATCATCAACCTGAATTATTTAGTGCTCCAACAATACATTCCTTGGTACCAAGCAAAATCCAGAAATCTCATAATTTTTGCAAAATTGATTTATAAGAAACTCATGTAGATTATGAGCACATTGCAAAATCTCATAGATTATGAGCTCATTGGATGGATGTACGGTAAGAGATGGATATAGGCAAGAATTACACTAAATCTAAAACTAAAGAAGCAAAGATGTACCTGATACTCCTCAGGAAGTTCTTCGGAAACAGTAAGGGTGTAACATCCAGGAATGAACCTCCCTGCATAGCAAGTACAAAAAAGTTATATAATATTCTTTCACCAATAATTAATTGCAACTTTAGCAGGATAAACTTCATGGGTTTTGTGTCAAAATTAAGTTCAACAAAGCAAAGCTATGGTTATTAACCCTTAATTAATTGTTGTGTAGCTGAGCCTAATTAATTGAAACCAGAGACTTGTCCCAAGGAAGCAAGTTTTCTTCAGTTTACGAAAGAGAAATAAATACCTATTCTTAGCCAACGAGCAGCCCAACTCTTGCTTGGATCTGTCACTGATATTATCCTACAAAGGATAATGACAGTTCTATGTCATTATTATTATTATTATTGTATAAATTAAACGAAGAAGAAAGAAAAAAGAGTTCAGAGTTGAGGGAGGGTAAAACAAACCCAGTAAAATTGGGGGTGGTGCAATTAGCAACATTGTCATGTTCCTTGTCCATCTCCAAAAAGGGACAATTCTCACAACCCGACTCTCTGAACTGCATTTTAAACACAATATAATAATAAGTTTATATTGACAGCAGCAAAGGCAGGTAAAAGAGAAGAAAAAGAAAAAAATAAGAAAACCTAAACCTGATCGTAGGTCTTGACGAGGCGGCATCGGAGGCAAGCGCGGAGCTCGTGACCGAAGCTGGTGGGGATCTGAGAGAACTGAGCCATCATCCCTTCATCGTCCCTCCCATTGCTTCTGCCGTACTCTCCACCGCCTCTCCTTCCTCCTTTCATCTCTCTATTTCTCTCTCTCTCTCGCGCACGCGCGCTCTCTGATCTCTCTCTTAAATTTTACTGATACTGAGTTACTGACTGGCATGTAGAGGAAGACAGGAGAAGAGAAGACAGGAGCGAAGTCCGATTCTCGACCTGTGTTAGGTTAGGTTTTGCTGATCGAAAATGGGCTGGATCCACGGCAAGGAAAGATTAAGGGCCAGGATTACCCTATCTGGGCTATATATCCCTCCAGGTGTTACCATTTTTGTTCATCAAAGAATATTTACCCTGAGTGAGTCTATGGTACTATGCATAGCACGGATTAGTCCGTACTACGGAGCCATGTTTTTATTTTGAAAATTCTAATGTTGATCCGAACCGTTCAACGTGATCTCCACATGAATATGTACTTGCAGACTAAATTTTATATTTTTTCGAATTTTTTTACTATATTTTAAAATAGGTAGAAAATCACTTGATCTGAAAATTCTGGACCATCCAAAAGCAGTGATTTTCTACCTATCTAAAAATTAGTAAAAATATTCTAAAAAATAAAAAATTTAGTCCACAAGTATATTCTCATATAAAAATCATGTTGAACGGTTCGGATCGACCGATAGGATTTTGAAAACAAAAATATTGATCCGTAGTACGAACTAATCCGTGCTATGCATAGTACCATAGACTCACTCTTTACCCTTTATTTTCATAAATATAAGTCTTATTGGTTTAACAACGTTCAATTTAATAATTTTTGTTGATGCCCTACAAACGTTTGCCATAATGTAATTTCAATAATAGTCTCTATCATATGAATATACTCTTCATGAGTGCAAAATAAATATATTAATAGGCTTGGGTTCTTACTTCAAAAATTGAACAATTTACTTTGATTTTGAATTTACGTACTTTAGCGGTAAGATTGGAAAATCTCAAAGTTTGAGTGAAATTAATGCAGATTTGAAGAAACGAAGGAATTGGAGAAGAAAATAGCAAAGAATAAAATAGATGGATGTTGTTCTTCTTTATTTTATTGTTGTGATATCTGAGCTCATTAGAGGTTAGATTTTCCGAAACTTTTATCCATAACATTTAAAAAAAATTCAATTTAAAAACATTCCCTTGTTCTGAAAAGGAGAATCTTAACTAGTTGAATTTGCTGTCATGATATCATGAAAGACGGGACCTTCTCTACCTCTTGTCTTTAGTACGAAAACTCTTAGATTGCCTTTGGATCAAATACATGTATTGATCAGTCAGAGAACTCACACCGATCGAGAACCTATGTGATATCATACTGACTTTAACAATTTTTTATTTTTCATTTCACCCCACGCTTCCGCTGGATTATTCAGCGGGACCAACCATGCAACCCGTTGATTCAACGTAAATGGTATTTTTCGAAATACCCCAAAAGAAGGGTATATTTTTTAATTGAATTTTTTATATGTTATGGATAATTTTTTTTGCTAGATTTTCCTATCTAGAATGATAGCTTGTAAACCTAAGTACTTATCGATGTTTCTAATTAATTACTTGAAACTTATTTTGTATTTGAGTTATCTTTTGTGTACTTTATTTTGTAGTTATAATTTAAATTGGAATAAATTTAGTTCGTTTAGATGGTGGTCACATCTAGATATTCGACATATGAATAGACTAAATTAGGGTATATTTGCATGCAATCTTAAGTAACCCAACACAAACTTTAGTCGAATCTGTTGATTACTCAAACTACTTAGGATAAACTTGGGTTTAGGCGAGGTATGTAGCAGTGAAGTCTAAATTCTTTCGGGAACATAAAAAACTTTGAACTTAGGTATTTAGGCGAGGTACATAGCAGCGAAGTTTAGACCCTTCGTTAAAATTTTAGGCTAATTAAAAAACTTCATCATTTAAGAAAGCAAGCTTCAGCCGGATTCTTGACTAAATAGGATATTAAGAGCATCTACAACGGTGATTTCTTTTAAATTGCTAATCTGATGTGTTAATTGCTAATATAATTATTGCGATGTACCACAGTTTTTAAATTAGCAAGTTTCCTTTTAAAAACAACTTTAATTAAATTTCTGAGATGGAGTGATTTAAAAACTATGAATCACTTTAATTGCTAAACTCAGTGATGTGGCCTAAATTAATTGCTAAACGTTTACTGGAATGGAGATGCTCTAAGCTAAGAGAATGGATGTTTGGATTACAAGCCCTCAAATTACTAACAAAAAATTAAGTGGAATATAAATTGATTAGAATTGAAATTAAGTATTGCGGTAAGCCATAACCTTAGGAATTCGTTTAGGGAAAAAAATTAGTTTAAATTAGAAATTTCTTAAATCATTGGTTGTCGAGAATAATTGAAAATTTAATAACTTAATACTCAAAACTGTTCCCAACATCTAAAATATTTGAAACCAGGTCCCCAATACATAGCAATATTTGTTCATTTAAAAAATGAATAAATTCAATCTTTTTTCTGGATATATCAAAACTTAAGTCACAAGCAATTCACAAGCAATTCAAATATACAATATAAAATACTGGTACGAAACGTACCAAGCACCAAGCAATTTAAAAGGAATTCACAAACAATTTCAATTGGTACGTGCGAAGCAGTTCACAAAACGACATAAACATGAAATATGTAAAGTACTACATAAACATCAAATATCTAAAGTACGACATAAAAATAAAAAATCTAAATACGACATACAAATCAAAACATCCTAAAACTAGTCATCTCCGATATCATCCCCGCTGTCATGCTGAGAATCGGGATGGTGCGAGCTAGAACCTCCATGTGAGAATATAACTAAAATTTTTAGAGTTTACTGTTTACGGTTTACAATTTGAGTTTACTGTTCCGTTAATTGATTTGCCATACTTGGTGTCCTTATTGGATTGAAACATACCAAAAAATCGAATTTCGTATCTGATGAAACGAATAACGTCCCACGCTACGCCTTATTTCCTTCATGAATTGGTTGAGCTGTGGTTGAAGCACGCCCAACACCTGACTTGAAATCGCATTTATGTCTTCTTGCCTAAGAAGAGGCGGCGCCGAAGAATATGATTGCACTTGCGATTGCAATTGCGATTGCGAAGAAGACGTCTGCGACCCCACTTGGACGATACATCGATCTCGTCTTGCCTGAAATATTAAAGCGAACGCATAATTAAAAAATTCCTCCACACCCCTCACAAATACCGGATTGACCTTCTTGTCCACGTAACGAGGACCGTACATCCAACTACGATCACCCTTCATTCCTCCTAATTATGACATATACATTTATAAGCTATTGTATAAACATGACCTTAGTTTATTCAATTTAATGACAAATTCAATTTAGGTAAAACAAGTAAAACAAAAAATCTAGATCTATACTTTAGACCCTCCAGATATCATCAATTGATAACAGACCCTCTAAAGCAAGTCATGGAAGAAACACAAATCAAATCAAGTGTTGCATTATCCATGCAACATGACTTGTATACAGCCATACAAGCGGCATCTACATAAGCTATGAATTTAAACGTACGTACGAGAGAGAGGGAGAGAGGACGCTTCCCTTCCCTTCCCTTTCCCTTGCCTTGCCTTGATTAGTTCTAAATAAAATAAAATGCACACGAGGTCAAAACTTAAAGTTATGCCTTGCTTATTATTTTCACACTTCAATGAAATAATGTCATTAAATATTAATAAGTCCAAACTTATTAGTCTTTTGGGGCTTACACAGGGCCGGTGTACAATCCTATCTCACTCTTTGAATGCTATGTCTCAGTAGTGACGAAATGTATGTGAATATAATATTTAAGAAAAATTCGGCAGCATTCCCCTTAGTTCTCCGAGTACGCGTTAGAAACACATCATTTTGGACATGTAATTCAATACGTACTCGTAGGAACAACAAAGAAAAATGATACCAAATTTTTCTTAAATACTTGATCCACATACATTTCTTCACATCCTAGATGAGACAAAGCATTCAACGAGCAGTCCCAAAACAGGAATTATTCAAAATTAATCCCTATTAGATTAATTTTGAACGGGTATAAACCTAAAAGACATACTAAATGTTCCGGTTTAATAATGTAATTAACCAGCATAGAATTAACTTCTAATGAATTGTAGTACACAATTAATAATATAATTAACCAGCATAGAATTAAAAAAGAGAGAAAACTTGCCTGATTACAAGCAATTACTCCTTTGAAGATCGAGCTTTCTCCTCTCCTTCTTTCTTCCCAAGATTAAACTAACTTTTACAACTCCTAAAACCAATTAACCAATCAATTAATCAAATCAATTAATCAAACCAATTAACCAACCTAATTAAACCAATTAACAAAACATATTCGTTTATAGAAACAAATTATAGCTGTGCTCTAAATTTCAATTTAAAGTCTAAACCAGGACAAGTTGAGAAAATGAATCCTAATAATTCAATTGGCCTAAAGCAGTAGCTAATCATTTGCAATTGCAATAGCTTAGGCCAAAAAATACCATCAAATGGGCAATAAAGACTAGTACAGCCTTGTACCAAACAAGTTTGGAAACGGAACTCCTTAATTCGAGCTAATAGCCACAACACAAGACCAAAATTAACAAGGCAAGGGAAAAGCCATAGGCAGCCAAGAATTAATTACTCACCAAAAGAAGGTTTAAGCATAGTAACATGGCAGCAATTTGAGTTCAACATAACACATAGACATGAAGTCACCCCAAGTATCATGGCAATTCATCAACCTAGTTTTAGCATAATAGCTAAATCGCAAATTAAGCAAGCAAGTCACCAACCCTAATAATTCAATTGCAACAGAACTAATTCCCACATGATTGCAAAGGTTAATTTGACTTAACTGTAGTTAATCATTATCAAACACAGTGATACTCTAAATTCATTGACCTACGAAATTTCTGGTAATACTCACCAAAAAGAATACGGCTCTTCCAGCTAATTGTCAGAGAGAGGGTCAGAGAGGCGGCGGGGTCATAGCAGGGTCGGGGTCTTCCAGCGGCGGGTCAGAGAGAGGGGTCTTCCAGCGGCGGGTCAGAGGCACGTACTAGAGAGGGGTCGGGGTCGTGATCCAGCTCTTCCAGCGGCAAGGTTCGGGCGGGAAGGGATAGGCACGGCTTTTTTATGACACCCTTCAGCGAGAAGGATTGGAGCGGGAGACGGAGGAGACCGAGGCGCGGCTTTTTTACGACACCTTTCAGCGACCGGGCCAAATCGGTTGCTGAAAGATGTGGGCACCAGTCGCTGAAGGGGTCATCGCCGAAACCAATTTATTTATTTATTTTTTTTATGGAGAGGGGGGTCTTCAGCGACCAGCGACCAAACCAGTCGCTGAAGACCTGTTTTGTTGTAATATTGGTGAGCACATCACACCCTAGCTTTGCTCCTGTTACAATATGTGAACCCACTATCTCCTTAATTTTTATCTAAACTTTCTTGCGCAACAAAAGTAGGGGTGTCAATGGATTCGGTAAGGGTCGGGTGGAAGCATTTTCATACCCGTACCCGTTACAAATTGTTCTTACCCGTACTCTACCCTTACCCACTACAAATTACCTTTCTTGTACCCTACCCTTACCCGTTATGTTGTCGGCTTATAAACGGTAGCGGTTAAATAACAGATAATGTTATTATAATAAGAAAAATATTATTTACTAAATAATACATTATAACACATTCATTTCACAAATATATATACGTATTTTAAAGGTCCAAACTATATTGAAATTTGCTGAAATTTATTTACATATTTTAATTGTTAATTAAGCGTAACACAACTATAAAAAATAGTTGAAGAATTAATATTCATTGCTCATTAATATATATAATATATATAATTTTTTTTATATTACCCGATTGGATAACGGGTACAGAATAGTCTTTACCCGTACCCTTACCCGTTTAGATAACGAAAAAAAATCTTTACCCGTACCCGATTAGTTAACGAAATAAAAATCTTATTCATACCTACTTTTTCGAATACAGTACGGGTCGGATAAACGGATAAAAGAGTGCCATTGACACCCCTAAACAAAAGCATTCTGATTAATTATTATCCTATTCCTTAGATTTGTTACCCAACAAAATTGATTATCTAATGTTCATTATTATCTAATATCTATTATTGTCCTATTACTTAGATTTGTTAACCAAAATAATTAAGTATAGAATATTTTTTTTTTCATAAAAATGTGGTGAACTTCGATAGTTCCAACAAGGAGCATGTGCGGCCCTGAATATAAAACATACCGACCAAAACCTCATAAATTTGATAAATTCCGCTTAATGTCATAACTCTAACATGACAAATCTCAAACTTACTATACTCCATCGTCTAAAGCAGATCAATAACAAGGACTACATACCAAGCGTCATGCTATTATTTTGTAGAATTTCTATCGCTAGAAATGTGAATCTGCCTTTCGTTACACAGTACCACTACAGCAGGTGCATTGCTGTCATGTTCATTCTGTAAACAAAAAGAACACGGAGGAGCCGTAACAAATATACAAGTGTTACTACAGATTCTCCTTGCAAATGTATGGACATTGTGTATTACAAACGAAGTGGTTATACTAGATATTCACACAATAACTTACACTAACATGGGACTTGTGAGAATTATAGCCTCCTCAATTAATGTTTCTGATGGAAGAGCAACTCAGCTATTGATCGGTCTATCGGATTTGTTCCAGTCTCTGGGTTTATTGGCTCCGCAAACCTAATACAATATAATAATAATACAGCTAAATGAGAAACATGGAAAGTGAAGGGAAGAGTCTCAAGGAAATATAATAAACAAAAACAAAAAGAGTATCTCTGATGTACCCATTGCTGATAGCTGAATATTGAGCATCTACATTGCCATAGCTGCTGCTTGCAGGAGACAAATCAAAATCATTCCTCTGTTGCACACTTCTAGCCAACCGATACAGGCTATCTCTTATGCATAGTTTTGTCTTCACATCCAACTGGAATAGACAAAAAAATATTTAGTCACCAGGTCATATTGTACCTAACCTATCTAGTACCAGCTGGTACATGTATCAATCTCAATCTCAATCTCACCTGATTCATAACATCTTGTAGCTCCATAAAGCTGGTCTCTTCTACTGACAGATCGTTAGTGGAAAATGCCGAACTATTATTATTATTATTATTATTATTAGATGAACCATTCACCACCATTGAAGAATCTAATATGCTTTTTGACTTGTCATTGTTGCAATTGGTCCCCCTCTCAAACTCAAATGAGGGTTTCTCATTTTTCAACTTCTCTGTCTTTCTTCGCACTGCTATCGAACAAACAAAACATAGGTAGGAGTTAATGACTAAATTGCCCTTCATAAATCTCTCAACTGGTACTTAGCCAGAAAATATTATTAATTAGATAAGAATAGTAGTATACCTGCAGCAGGGATTCCTTTGTGGGCAGGAGGAGGCTCAATTCCATCCTTCCCAGGATAAGAGTCAAAGGTGAGATAACTGGAGGAGCCTGGCTCCACCTGGTGCTTCTGGTTCTGCTTCTGGTTCTGATCTGCCAAATCTCGAGTCATGCTCTGCACTGACAAGTGTGGGTTTCCAGTCTGCATCAAATAAAGAAAGATTAAAATCGAACCTCCTTTTCCTTTTGCACAGAGAATAATTACGATTCAGATATGGCAAAAAGTAAAGAACAGGATCTTCTAAGCTGCTTGCTTAGCCATTGTACGTCTGCTACTCACCATGTCCATGTCAAGGGTTCCACATCCATTGTATGTCTGCTTCTGGTTCGCAGCCACTTCTTCCATCTCTTCACCTTCACATTCCTGCAAATCATAATTTCACAAGTATGTAATGTCAGAGTAAGAGCACCTTTCACCTTTTAAATAAAGATATCAAAGCAAGAGTGAAAATACCATACCATTGCATTTGGACTAGTAGGCACAAATGCATCTTCAACCTCTGCATCAGCAGATGTGTGTAGGCCCGGCTTGCAGGAAGAATACGCCGGAAAATCATTCAAGGCATCCATCTCTGATGTGTAGATGGCGTCTGACGAGGTTGCAAACCACGATAGCTCCTCCCCTCCATCCTCCACTGCTTCACTCTGCCCGTATGTCGAATCACAATTTCTTCAAATCATAAAACACCCAAAATATTACTCAACCATCAACAAACTATTAAGGTAACAAAACAATTGTTTGTGCTGTGGTTGTCATATAAAAAGATCAAAGAAAGAAAATTGAATGCAATTTGAATTACCTGAACAGCCTATCAACATCCTCGAAATTATCAATTGCTGGCCAATCATAGTATGCCAAGTCATTCTCTCCATTTTCCTCCAGACTCCTCCTGGCCATCGGAGCTGACCCATTCTCCAATGGCTTATTAGTTATCACACCAAATCCAAATCCATTGTTGTTAGTTGTTTTGTGGTCCCCAGCAGTTAGATCATTTGTTGGAGCAAGATTTCTCTCTAGCTCAAGTCTTGATTTCTTGTTAGAAGCATCAATATCAAGATTACTGCTCCGAATAAGCCCATCCCTTATACTATCTTTTATCTATGCAGGAACAAATATACACAATAAAAGTAAAATTAGCTCTGGTTATGAAAATGGCTCAATAGCACTCTTGAGATAGAAAATGGCAAACAAACCCTAAATTGTGACCTGCTTATGCCCCAATTGACCCTCACATGAGCACTCAACCATCATTAGAAACCAATATGGTACACCATAGCAATCAAACAACTACTGAAGTCGAGAAAAATTAAGAGTCAAATCAAGGCAGTCTTAGTTAGCTGACCTGACTGGTATATGTTATTGAACCACTCAGTACATTTATGTGAATAAGTAAGGTTCTATTTCTGGTGTACTTAACAGGAAAAAAAAGTATACTCCTAATTAAAAAACAAATGAATGAATGACGATTAACAACAATAATATGTTAAAATATGTATTTAAGGAATCACGATCTGTCCTGCACTGCAGCTATCTGTGTGGCAACCTTCTTTCAGAGAGCTACCACAAAGATTACTACAGGACTTACGTGCACAACAGATGCATTTTTTTTTATCTTAATTCCTGGAGAAAACTACTTTTACCACCCGAGTAGGATTTGGAGGCGAAATACCATACTTTTAACAGTTCATACTTTGGCTATATGCTAATTTTCAGATTTTGAAGCTCAAGCTTATGAAACCCCATCTGATTCTACACCTAGCCTTTATCAAAACTAAAAATCACTCTTTCTGCAAAGAAAATAAACTAAAACGATACAAAATCCAACCCAATCTGTTTCTCAAAACAAAGATGCGAAAATAAATCACAGCAAACAAAAACTAGTAATTTCTGATCCAAATCCAATAAAGTAAAATTACCTCGTTTTCCCTCCAATCTGGCATAACTTCTATTATCTATCCCGGACCAAAACTCCAGAAACTTATCAGATCTGATCTCATATCTCCTGTAAAATCAAATCAAACCAAAAAGAGAAAAAAGAAAGATTCAAAGTCGAAGTCGAACTATATATATAAGCATCAAATTAATGTAAGAACAATATATATATTTTACCAGCTTCCCAATTCTAAGTAGGGTTGAGCGCTAGAACCAAGCAGCGGTTGTAGAGGATGGATGGATGGATGGATTAGAAGCAAGCAAGTACTGGATCTTTCTAGACTCGTCGTTCGCTTCGCTGTTCACTAGTTTTTCTTTCCTTCTCAAAATAAATCCCCAAAGTAGGAGCAATCTGGTGTTGGTGTTGGTTTTCTATATTATTATATTATTAATAAAGAATTTGCGGTCAGGGGTGGTGGTGGTGGGTCCCGCGAGGTGTTAGCTCGTGGTCTAGAAGAGGCCATGGATCCTATCGTTTCCTTTGCTATTATTGGTTCAAAATGTGGGTCACGGCGGCCGAATAGACACGTGTAGGGTCAATGCAACTTCACGG